>CABEEJ010006271.1:0-41471 GCA_901482245.1 Timema douglasi
GAAACCTAGGTCGGGGGATTGGGCGGTGACGATCAATTTTCTTTAAGAGACATCCATTATCTCTTTGTCCATTGGCAGCAGTGTAAGGTGTGAACTGTGTTCTTCTTTCCATTGTGGAGCCATATTGTGTTCGTCCCCCTTTTATATGTTTCTATCCACCTTTCCTGTACCTTCTTACAAATATAATACAAATACCTCAAAGCGAAAAGAGATTTTCCTTATAGAGTTATATCATTATATACATAAAAGATAACTGATTAATTTTTTGGATGGGACTGGGTGGCAATAAAAAATAATTTAGTCACTTTTTAAAAGCCAAATGTTGAGAAGAAGTGATTGATATTTTTGTCATACTTTTATTTTGTCTTTAGATTATTTTGTTTCACAATTTAGGAAATGTATTCTACTTTATTTTATCAACAATAAAAAATGTGGCCTGTTATTCAAATAAACAGTATCTTAAATTTAAAATGCAACAGACGTTGTATCAAACTTAAAAATAGAAATTTTTCGCAATATATGCTAGGGGTGTGCGAATATGATTATTTATCGAATCGATCATCAAAATTTCAAACGAATACAGAATAATGAAAACCAAATAGTAGATTTTTCTTCCATTTTTAACAAATATTATTTTAATCAGTAAATTTACTAATGAAAATGTGGTTTTATATTTAAGTATTGGCAGAAATTACTTTAAAATATTGTTATATGAGTTGGTATTAATAGAAAAATCTGAATTTAAAACAAAATTTCAGGAGATTGAAAGGAAAGGAACTTTTGATCAAGATTTTAGACATTTTTAACCTGAATGGAATTTTTTAAATTTTGTGATCAGTTTTTGACAAAAATTGAAATTTAAAACTGATATTGAAAATGTTTAACTGGTCAGTGTAGAGAATATATCTCTTTAAATTAAAACATTATCATTTGAAAGGGTAGAATAATGGGGTGATTAATAAACAGGGTCATATTTTAATTCTTCCATCGTTTCTATTATTTCAAAGTGTAGTTCTAATTTTCTAATTCATAGGGCCTACTTTTGTTTGTGTGATGATTAGTACTCAACCCAAAGTTTGGTTGGATCCTAAACAATTCCACTGTGACCTGAAATCGATGCAGCAATGTAAAAGCTTACTATGAAAATTATAAGTATGGTAGTTTGCTGTTGCTTTCCTCACTGATCCAGATACAATTAATTTAATAAAACAACACAACAGCAATGAATGATAAAATTAGTTCTTGGCCCGTTTAAATGTTCTCTAGGCTTGACCCTCATTAAATGTTTTCTAGGTTTAAAACCTTTTAAGTGGTATTTAGGTTTGACACATCTTAAATGTTATACAGGCTTGACACCTTTTAAATAGTCTCTAGGTTTGACACCCCTTGTAATATCTGGGACGCCTCCCGGTTCAGCTAACTACATACTTAGAGGCGCACTCAAATGTTTGACTTTACAATACTGGCCTCCCCCTTGCCCCATGCTGTGATATATGATAGAGTAGCTATTTCTATCCTTCGCTAAATGTTTCATTTCAAGAACTTTCCCTAGTGGAACAAGCGCGACTGAGTCAGTCACACGGCTCCCGAGTGTTCGTCTCTCCACCAGTGGCAGGCCGCAACCTCGTGTTTTCCGCTAACAAAGATCTTCCCCCCTTCCTCCTCTTATTGAACAAAGGACAAGGGTTTTTTTAGCACTGTGTCACCAGATTATCTAGCTACCTCGCATCAACTTCTGCGGTCTGCTCAATCTTACATAAAGCTATTTTTGGTAGTGTACAAAGTTAAGTCATCTCTCTTTCTTTCTAATGCAATTAACAAATGATAAAATACCCAGAATTCTCCATAGTGAGCAAAACCATGTTAAGGATCCTCCACAAACCTGGAGCGTACTGAAGAGATCCTGTATCCCTCGTGATAATACTGGGGTCCTCGTACAAAGTCCCCATTAGCTCCTCGGGTGCCGAAGCCAGTTGGAGGTAGGGAGGTACGCCCAGACCATGTTGGTGCAGGATGTTGACTGTGGCGCTGCGGAGATAGGTTTTCTTCACCTTCACTAGTCGTTCCTTAGCCTCATCGGTAAACACTCCCTCCGCCCAGCGCTTTGTGTATTTGTAGCACAGCTCGGCTATCGCTACCTGGTCCACACCTAACACAAGATGGCTCCTAAAGGTTTCCAGTTAGACAAAACATATTTTATCTGTAAATTGCAAATGCCAGAAGTATAAGTGAATGGGTGGATGACCTTCAACTTCTAAGTTTAGCACACACCTATTTATTGTCAAAGTCCATCTTTAATTTGCATTACATTTTTTTTCATAGCTATATTTCCCTGACTTAACAGTAACTAGATTTAAGCTAAAATACTAAATTTATGTTCAATTACTGCCATTATGAGCACTGTTAGGTACTTTTAATTTAACGTATTCATCAGAAAAGAATCTAAAATAATTGAATTAAAAGTGATTTTAGTGCACAAGTTAAATAAATTATTTTATTATTATTATTATTATTTAGTACCGCGTCTTACTACCCGTTTGGGTTATACGCTTTAAGTACTAATTACGCTAATGGATTAGGAATTGTGAAGGTTGAATTAGAGGAAATGAACCCGCATTTGCATGGAGGGTAGGAAAAACCACCCCCAGTTCACCCGACCGAGATTCGAACCTCGATCTCCCTGTCCTCGGCAGTCGAGGTCAACACGACTAGAGCGTTAGTCAACTACGCCACCCCGAGGCGGGTTGAGTTAAATAAAAAATTGAAAGATAATATTCTTGTCAAGATTTAAACAACTAGTGAAAGCTATTTCAAACTTCAATTTGGCTTTGAGAATATTTTTCAAATATTCGATTAGAGTTAGTTTTGAATTGAAAAAGGTGGATCATTAAATGAACAAAATGGAAGAAAGTGGGATATGGGGGAAGAGTAATTCAGTGTGTTGAGATGTAAAACCGAGTCAAAGAATGGCCTCTCACCTTGAGGCATGTGGTTGGCAATGTGGTAGAGGGAGGCGCCAGCCCGCTCGAGATTGTCGAACTGGGTCATGCACTGTTCTATCTGCCGGAACAAGTGGCTGTCCAGACGGTGCAGACACCAACCTTCCGGCCGTACAGTGCCCAGCCTCGCAATCACCTGTCGGAAATAAAACCAGCGGACGGTGTCATACAAGGCAGGATTTTGATAACCTTCAAGTAAACAGCTTTACTTCTTTGCTCGGACACAGTTATATTACTATGTTACTGTATTCAATACTCATGGATAGGCGCGGGTGAAAATTCAAAACTTCAACTTTACTTTAAAACAAATATCGGCTTTAACTAGGATTTTTAAAAAAAATTCTGGCTTCGACAATTACAAGCTTTACCAGTAAAAATATTGCTAGCTAAATTAATACTAATGTTATGACAATTTGTTATCATTTTTAGATGTACTTGAATTATAAAAATGTTTTTTTTTATTTATCAGACTAAAACAAAATGTTACAAACAATTGCGATATAAACATTTTTCCAAGTAATTTTGATGCATAAAGTTAAATAAATAACCACACTATAATACTTTTGCTAGCATAAAAAAATATATAAAAATATTAAAACTTCAATTCTGCTTAATAGAATATTTCATATATTAGATTCCAGTTCACTTGAAATTGAAAAGTGACTTCCCACATCCATACTTAAGGAAAATATAAATCATAATTAAACAATTATTTTGCCATGTTAAATAATTCGGTTCAGGGTGAAATTATAGTTTTATGTCCGGTTGTTGGGTTCATCCTATATTTATGATTAAGAAGCGTCATAACTAAAAGAAAAATTAATATTTAAAATTTTAATATTTGTTGTTTATTTAATCTCAAATGTTGCTGTGTAAGGGATGTGCAAGAACCACAGTTTTAATTCGAGACGATGTCGAGATGAGAATATGAGAAAATATCGAGATGAGAAAACTTTCTCTGAAAGCAGAAACATATTTACACTATAGGCCCACTAGGCACGAGCAGCAGCACAGTTTGGATAACATTATTTTTAGTAAATACATTTAAAAATTATCGACTAACATTATCGGAATAGTTCAAGTTTCGATTAGAACAAGATTTATTTATTTTTAAATAACTACTTTGCAATAACTTTGTAACTAATAATAATAATAATAATAATAATAATAATAATATTATTTAGCACCGCGTCTTACTACCCGTTCAGGTTATACGCTTTAAGTACTAATTACACTAATGGATTAGGAATTGTGAAGGTTTAATCAGAGGAAGTTAACCCGCATTTGCGTGGAGGGAGAGTGGAAAACCATTTAGGAAAAACCACTCCCAGTTCACCCGACCGAGATTCGAAACCTCGATCTCCCCGTCCTCAGCAGTAGAGCTCAACACGCCAAGCGCGTTAGCCAACTACGCCACGCTTTGTAACTGAAGTCAGTCTCCACTTTTTTTATAATGTTAATTCACGCTACTGTAGGTCATGTACATCATACATGCCTGATGCTTGCTTTGGGTTATCTGATATTTTATTCAATATTTGTCTTTCCATTTTTTTGCCCCAATTTCTCAAATTTTCAAGATTCAATTTTAACTTTCAAGATGAGATTTGAGATTTTTTATTTTGTCTCTTTTATGATCGAGATATTTCTTGTCATGCAAATCCGTACTGTATATCAACTTTGCTATGACCAAGGAAAACTTAAATCTTACAGTTTCTTTTAGAGCAATGCTGCAGATCCAATCTTTCTCAAATCCGAAGATACTCGACACAGTCAGCCACAGGTTGTAAGTGTCAAGATTCAGCTCATGGGCCAGAAGTTTCCATAACTTGGACTTATCCTGCGCAACAAAAGGAAGAAACGGCAGACGGAACCGAGCGATGGGTGGTAGCTCCGAGCTAGGAAAAGCTCGTAGCCAGATATCTTTCTCCAATTGGTGAGGTTGCCTGCAAGAAATAACCTTTAAGTTAGGTGTTATAGTCATTTCGTCACCCAAGAAGGCAAGTGTTCTATATCATGGTGTCTACTAAACTTGACCAATGAAATCCCCGACCTTTTCCCTGATTTCCCCTGATCATTTCCTAAAATTCCCGACTAAAAAAGTATGTCACATCCTTCTAACTCGCCGCCCCCTCCATCCTCGTTTTTCTATTAATCTTTTTTTTAAAATAATAAGTTTTAAAATTTGAATTAAAATTGTTTACTAGGAATTAAAAATATATTACACAGCTACAAACAAAAAAAATGACATTATAATTTACTGATTATTGTATTTCATATTTTGAGTAAAATATCATTTTCCCGGATTTTTGTTGTGATTTACCAAATTCCCGACTTATTCCCGTTTTTTCCCGATCACCTCAAATTCCCGGCTGATTCCCGTTTTCCCTGATTTTCCCGGATAGTAGTCACCCTGTATATCCAATTTTTCACTTTCGTGTAAGAGAGCATTGAAGTTTGACCAAATGTACAAAACCAATGTTACTAGATGACAACTCGAGTTTGTATCTTCTTAAGTAATTATATAGTAGTCTCAATTTCACCACAGGTGGATCATATGCATTCTAAATAAACATAAACACCAAATATCTCAAATTTAACAATTTTGTACATAGAACACTTGCATTCTCGGGTGACGATTTGTTGACAGTGAAAATATTTATTTTTATAAATATGAAATAATTTTGTCAGTTCTATTATGAATTGTGATTTTGTAAATAAATGCACAAATTATCATCACACATAATAAAAATATGGGGTTGGGTCGATGCCAGTTGCCGATCCAATCATCAGCCACTTATGGCACAATCGGTTAAGTTGGTCATCAACATTCGCATCCCGATTATTAACACAAAGCTTTTGAACTGTGTGTTACTTCAGGCAGTGGTAGCTCAACAGTTTTAAGTTGGGTAGCAGACAAGCTTGTCTTTTTGTACTATTTGTCAACAGGGAAGGGATTGCCTATGGTTGAAAGGGGGATAAGGAGGGAGTGGGGTTTGATTACTGGTTAGCGAGAAAGAAGCGTTTTGAAGTGTGCGTCCGTGGTAACTCGTACTTGGCGGCTTGCAAGTGAGACAAAGTAGGAGAGAGCTATTGCTAAGAAGTAAATCTCAAGGTCAACACTTTGCCAGCAACAAACAAGATGAAATGTTAAAAACATGTGTTCATGAATACTGGACTGCTCAAGTATTTTTTTCAAATTAAGCTTTCTTTTTTTTATAAATATTAACTGATAATAAAATTCATGACTTAACCAATATTTATTTAGTTATTTATTACTATTATTTGGTTTTGGGTTAGGTACAATAACTATTTAAAATATAAATATTTGAAACTATCTGTGCACTATTTTATTATTGTCTTGCATTGTGAAATATAAGCATTTGGAAAAACAAACACTTAAATGTCGGCAACCAAAAACATTCAATTCCAAAACACAGTGGGTCGAACTAGCCAATTGCCGAGTAAGTCTTTGTCTAGCAGGTGTAGAGATATTAGCTGCGTGTTGTTGTTTGGTCTGACATAAATGACACTTAAGGGGTGGCATACCCCCCTCTGGTTGATAGATATGATTGACTTGTAGATACGAAAAGGAAGTTCATATATAGTTTGGTAGGCATAACCTTTACTCTTCATATCATTACAAATTCTTATGTATAGATAACATCCCGTAGACTAGTGTTCAAGAACTATCATGCGTTGGCATGGAAGGGGGGAGGCATGCAGGCCTCATGGGCATCGCAAACTGTATTGCTTAGTGTATACTCCATTCACGGTAGGAATTACTCTCTTAAAGGTTTTTTTTCCTACCAATATCCCACTATATAATAGATTTCTGGTAGGGAAAAAGGCCTTTCAGAAAACAATTCCTACACTGAGCGGACTTTAGTGCAGGTTACTCACATGAAAGATTTTCTCTAACTCAACATTAATTTCATATATATGACTACCATCACAATGTAAACACTTCTTATTGTACATGCTATACTCTTACTATTAAATAACATCTAAAACCACACTGCAATCGGTCTTGCTAGTGGCACCAATTGTTTTTAGCATCATGACTTACTACCCATTCAGGTCAGATGCCTAAGTACTAATTATGCTAATGAGTTAGGGATTAAGAAGGTTTATTTTAGAGGAAGTGAACCCACAAATGCACCGAGAGATAGTGGAAAACCACCCTCACCCGACCAGAACTGAACCCTAATTTCCCTGTCTTTGACGTCTGGTCTATTGTTAAAGTGATGGCTTAAAACGTTCGGCCACTGAAGTGGATCTTAGTCCCAACTCTACCCCCCCAGAGTTGTTCTGACAAATCGCCCATTAGGGTAATTAAGGGGTTAGCGACATAATTGTTAACTACTATTCATGGAAAATATGAAAACAAATAAACAGATTAGTTTTTGAATAATTATGTGCTAGTTTTAAAATAATTTTAAAATATTACTAGTAACTAGTGATCTCAATTGAGTAATTTTTGCATTTATATCAAAGAGGTCTAAAACACTTATCTACCTTGTGCTTTCCCCTACCCCTTTTCCACATAGTTGCCATGACACATTTCAATTTTATTTAACGTTAAATGGTGGGTTTATAATTAAATAAATGAACAAAAAATTGCTTATATTCACAAAAGCATGTGTTTTGTTTTGCATATTACCTTTGTAAAAGTGAAAAGAAAATAATCCAAATGATCCACATCAGTGATGGGCAAGATTGGCCACAAATTATTTGATCAGCATCAGCCTGATTGGCCCAGCCATTCATTGATACAATGTAAAATAATATATAAAACAGATAAAATGGCATTTACAAGTTTAAAAGATTCCATTAGCTTTATATATTTGAGTTTTTATTTCAAACTAAATAATTTATGAATGGTCCATCTCGAAAATTGTTTAGGATTTTATATTATTATTATTATTAGCACCGCGTCTTACTACCCGTTCGGGTTGTACGCACTTACGCTAATGTGTAATGGTAGGGTGATTGTGAGATGAAATGAAGGACCTACAGTTTAACGTGGAATCCGAACCACGGTGGAGACCTGGCATTCCTCACATTCACAAGATGTCTTGTCAGAGGTGAAGGAAGGGTTTGGTAATCAGATAAATCTGTGCCGGGACCGAGGATTGAACCCCGGCCGCCAGCACAGAAGTCCGAAACCTTACCCCTAGACCGCCAGGTCACCTTATGATGAAAATAAATTTCGGGTGTTCAAAAACAAGATACTTAAGAAGATGTTTGGTTCAAAAAGGGATGAGGCTACTGGGTAGTGGTAAGTTACATAACCTGCACCCATTACAAGATATTGTTGGGATAATCATGCCTCATAGATAACGTTGCGCAGGACACGCAGTGTGAATGGGAGATACTAGAACCATGTTCAAGGTACTGACCGGCAAACCTAATGGGAAGACCTGGACAGAATTGGGAGGATAAGATTAAAATTGACCTTAAAGAGAGAGTGTAATGAGACGGACTGAAAATAGCTAGCTCAAGATAGGGATAGGTGGTGTACTTTTGTAAGCATGGCAATGAACTTTAGATTTCCTAATCCCATAGAGTAGTTAAGTATTTATTATTATTATTATTATTATTATTATTATTATTATTATTATTATTATTATTATGGGTGTGCTAGTAGTCATCTCTCACTTCAAGTATAAGTTTGAATCGAGCATGAATGAAAACATGAAGAAATGTTTGTACTAGAAATATTTCAAGTTGAGTTTTTATAATAGAGCCATGCATAAGCACCAACATAGATTTTTGTTTAAGAATGAAATTTTTTTTGTCCAAACATTTTTGATCACATAAGTTTGGGTTTTTATATAAATTAAATATATTTATTCATTTTTTTAGATAAGACAAAATAAATATTGAAGAATTGTATTTGCTATTAAGTAATAGCTTTATATTGAATCAAATTAATTAAACTCGGAATAATTTAGCTAAAATCGAAAATTCTGAGTACTCGAAATTTTTTGAGTTTTGTAAATGTTTTTTTGAATTGCGCTCAAACTAAAACTTGACTTGAACTAGAATTTTTGAGTAATCGCACACCCCTGATTATAATAAGGAAATTGAAATGAAATCATTTATGTTTATTAGAAATTAAACAAACAAAATTATTTATATCCAAAAATGTGTTTAATTTAGAATATTATCTTTGTAATATTATAAAGAAGATAAACAAAACTGTCAGCAGCGGTGATCAGCAAAAGGTCTGAGTGACCAAGCACCAATTTTTTTTATTTATCTTTGTTTCTTAGGGATGGTTTGATGAGATTTCTATTCATCCCCTGCTGGGCAAGTACTCAGCCCTTAGGCTGGTTAGCGCTGCCCGCAACAGCTGGCAGAAATCCCATGAACTGGAGGAGTTCAGGAAGTCTGGTGATTCTCTGTTGCCATTCATACTGAATTTCAATGAGCAAGTGTGAAAGGGCCTACCAATTTTGCCGGCAAAGCTATTTTCACAAACCTTCCAAAGTTATTTTATATCCCGCAATTGACATGGGGCTGACGATTTTACTTCCACTCTGAAGGAAATTGTGCCAGGGATTATTATAACCCAAGGAAAAACCTTTGACATCAAGTACTGAGGGGGGCACTATATCCCAAGACCATAAAGGTATGTATATAAATAGACCTTGGAGTGATGAATATGTATCGCCAAGAAAAAATATTATTTATAAAAATAAGTGTGGTGGTAATAATATTAGATACATGGTCAAAAGCCGCAACTCAACCCCTGATAAAATAAATTGGAGACTTTTTGTTGTTGGATTTTTGCCTTATATATTACTTAAGAATTTGTGATATTTATCAACAACAACAAAAAATGTGCAAGTTTGTTGTTTAAATAAAGTGGAACTGTTTCTATATTTCTATCTTAGCACAGAGTTTTTGAAAATATCTCGCCTATTTTTGGTAATGGTAGTGTCCTTTTGAGAATCCTGACAAATCGATAAACTGGACTGGGTCGATCCCCAATTAGTTCGAATCGACACTCTACTGGGAATTAATAAAGTAATATGAGCCGCAGTTATCTGTGCCAAATGTGCCAAATGTTAGTTTTGATGTTTTGTAAGTACAATTTGTTTACTTACCGGACTCTATGGTAGTTTTTCAGAAATGATAGCATGTTTTTTATCTTGAAATCAAAACATTTGTCCAGCTGTTGTTGTAGCTGATTGATGTAACTGTACATCTCGTAGTAGTAAAAGTTGATCGATGTCCATAACTTTGACAACAAAATCTTTAAAGAATCTATATCGTCCATTTTCAAAATATCTACTATATCATTACATTTCTTTAGTAGAGTTTCTTGGGAATTTGTCACAGTCCCTTCCTCTTTGCCTTTTGCGTCCTCGGAGACTACTATGTGCGGGTCCCAGCTAGTTATAAGGAATTCAAGGTATGACATGAGGCATTCTTGAAGGTCCACGTTAAAGTCACAGCAAAACTCTTTGATGAGATCTAGTGTGGTGTGTTTGGATGTGATCAAGTTATGTCTGAGAGATGTAAAGTCAAGGTTCAACAGATCTTTATGAGAGATTTTGAAACTCTTGAATCGTTTGCTCCACTTGCATTTGATAAGAAGCATCTGTAGCTTTGGCTCGTTTTCGCAAAGACCATTTATTCTGTTATACATTATTCCGATCTTTGCTACGGACTCCAGTCTGCGACAGTTGTCCCGTGTATGAGATATCGCCGTGTTCAAATATTTGAAAACTTCTTTGGTGCTTAACATGAGCAATAAACTGACACAAAATTCTATATCCGGTTTACGACCCCAAGCAACTTTTAAGAACAAGGCATGAACACAATTTTTTAACACACTGTAAAGTTCAGGTTCCACTTTCTCCTTGTAAAATGAATTTCGTTGCTTTAAGCATTGCCGATGATACATTGTTGTGTTGTAAGCCAACAACACTTGAAGAAGGGTCAAGTAATGTTCTTCTCTTTGGAGAATATTAACAAGTGGTGATATTTTGACGGGAGAAACCAGAATTGCCTGGAAAAAAGAAGATAATAAATAAATGCAAATAATGTAATATTTAGATTGACATATAATACTCAAGGATTGTGAATAATCATCCAACTAGATTTTATCTAATCATCGACAATGAGTGTAAAAAAATAGGATATGCATAAAAGAATTAAATTTTCCAACCTCGTACTTTTTGTTTTGTTTACATTAATTCTTTAGTTGCTCTAAAGAAAATAGAAATGATAAATAAAGGTTTGTTTATATATATAATATATAATGCGAGTACATATTCGGTTAAGGGCTAAATTAATGGTCTGGGGTCTGGCCGTTAAGTTTGTTCTTTAATCATTTTGTGTTGGAGGAAGCCACCATTATAAATTATGAGTAAAAATTTGAATAAATATATAAATTAAAAACAAAATTCCACCGGTGCATACTTTGTCAGCATAGATGTCAATTCGCTTTACACCAACATACCCCACACCCAAGAACTTTCTGAACAAACAAACAACCACCCAATTCTAACAATTTCTGCTTCCTACACTAACCTCTTCACGGGCAAACTAGAGGCCAACTTTACACAATCTGGACCCTTGCAACTGCTAGGCTGGATGAGATTTATTTACATATTGATGATTTGGAGGGATTCTGAAACTAATCTTAAACAGTTCTTGACCAGGTTCAATAACCATAGTAGGTACCCTCTGATTCACCCAAAACATTTCACAACCCGATGCCATGTTATTGGATTTGGAACAGAGCCCTTATGATGAAAACACACTAAAGCCACCAGCCAACAACAGTACCTCCATTTCCAAATCAACCAACCTCTTCGTGTAAAAACGATCTATACCCTATAGCCTAGTTGTCAGAACCAATGTGACGCCCACATTGAGCGCAGGAAATGTGCCCAAATAACAATCATGAGGTCACAAGAGAAACATAGTTTTTATTTCAGTTGGTTAAATTACAATTATAGAGTTGATACAATATTATAGTTTACATAAGAGGCTTAATGAGCCTACGTTTAGTCTGGCAAAATATTGTCTGAGCCAACACAACATATAAAATATTTACCGCCCCACAGAGGGAACGTTAGAGTGAATGTTTGAAGTCTAGATTCAAATTTACCACCCAAGGGCGCGCATACATCTATAAAAACAAGATGGCAAACACATTTAGTTTTGAGTGCACATAGCATTAGCGGGCGTTTAAATTAAATATGTAAGATAAAGTGCCCATTAAATTTAGCTTTACATTCCTATAAATATATACAAGACTTAGTGGCCGAATATATTATATACAGATCCCAACAATGGCCGTTGAGTGTTAATCCTAAGTAACGAAGCGTAACCTAATTTTACAAATAAGTTTTAGATGTGTACAATAAGTTCCGCAAACTCCCGTTGTGCCCATGGTAACCTAATCAAACAATTGCACATAAAATACCCTCATAGCTAAGTGAACATATATCGTCTTAAAATACCCAAGATTATATTAAACAATCGCTAAGATAAGCTAAGTTAAGGCTCGGGCGCACCTACAGTTAAAGGTGTACTAAGTCTAACATGAATTCCCCTAAAAAATTACTATTATAAATCCGTGGTTCACCCACGTCAAACCATATTAGAATCCCCATTCATAAATATGAAAATATTAAAGAAGCTCCAAACCGTAATTTTGAATAATATCCCTCACCATATTTAAATCCAAACAGAATTTTGAATATCCCCAAATATTAGTTCTAAGCCAGCGCCCTCACCTGGTAAGAGCCAGTGATACAATGAGTGACATTCAAAATAACACCCGCTGTTTTATAGCACAAACAGGTCATACACATTCTCAGAAGAGGGGGAAAGGAAGGGAAACACATAGAACAAAAGGAAGGGTGAAGACTAGCGCTCTGGACGCATCGCGGATAGCCCAGCAATTACTAGGCGGAACTAGAACATCCCAGAAGCGGAGTCGGATGTTAGCGAAGTCAGGTTGGGAACTAGTTTATTGTGGGCTGGGCCTGGACTTCCTGCGAGGCGCTGGTTTGGTTCGCGTCTCAGTCTTGTTTATCCAAGCCATGGGAGTGGATGTGTTGGTGCGTGCGTGTGTGTGTCCCATTCGACGGGGAGAGGTCTTGCCCAGCCTTGGTGAGTGTACAGCCTCCATACTACCGGGTTGTTGGTTTTAGATGTTTGTTATTTGGAACATCGTTACACCAAATGTATTTGTTCTGAAGAAGAAGACCTAAACAAGCAGTGTCAACAACTCTTCGAGGCTTTCACAGCCCGAGGATACACCAAATACATAGGTAAGAGTCAAAAAAACAGAGCCCTATCTAATCAAGAACTATCAAGAAACAACCTTCCAATGACATAATGCTCACCACCTATTATTATGAAGGACTAGACAAACTCAGAGTTATCACTTAACACAGGTTACAATATCCTAACCTCATCACCTCTCACACCACAAAATCTTCTCAACAGTGCTCCAAGAATAACGTTTAAACACCCCTCTAATCCCCGCAACATTCCCAGCTCGGCCACAAACATCAGGCCCGAGGTTCCTACCCCTGCAACACCTGCAATTCACCAACCTTCCACCTCATTCAACAGCGGACTCACACAAATGGAACACCCCATGAAAGACAACTTTGACTGCTCCACAGAATATCTTATATACCAGCTACAATATAACTATTGCATTGCTGAATACAATGGCCTCTCAACACAAGAACAGTCAGACAACAAAAGAATAGTCGCCATTTTGATACCAACGGCCCTGACAAACCAGTCGCCCTTCCTGCGCAAAGACATAATTCAGATTTTAACTCAAGCTATAGTATTAAAACCATATGAGCCCTCCCCAATAGTTGCAATGGTTCCAGACTCGTAGGTGGAAACTTGCTCACCAATATATATCACCAAATCCAGTCACTCCCCCAGGTCTCAACCTTAGATAACCTTCTTTCTTTTTCTTCCAAGCAAGCCTACTCACACCAATCGGTGATTATTATATTAACATAATTTAATCTAACAATTAAATATAATATAAATACATTCTATCCATCTACCAAGAGTAAAGACACAAGTTTGAACAGGCAGCTGCAGAATCCAAGCAGAAACTTTTTTTTGTTAATCAAGAAATAGGCAACATCAGTATCTAAGTGACCATGATTTACTCATAGCCATGTTATTGCCATGCTGCGATAGTCCAGTCTGTTTTATACTCTTTTCTGCTGAAGAAGGGAACTAATGTACCCTGAAAAGGGTATGTTTTAACTGTGTAGGCTTTGCCCTTCTATCCTCCTTTCAATGTCTAATTTAAATTTACTAAAATAAACTCGAGAAAAATGGCGCCAAGTGGCTGTATTATACTAAATAATGAAAAGAGTATAAAAGGGCAAGGCCTACACACCAGAAAATTGTAGACCTCAACATTAACAAGTAAAAATATAACATGACACATATTCGTGAAGTTTTCTGAAAAAAGAAGGGGACTGATGTACCCCAAAAATATCATAATATGTTTTGCTGTGTTTTTAATTGTAAACTTAGAGGCCAACAATTTTCTGGTCGGTGTGTAGGTTGCCCTTATATTGTATTCTCAATGTTCAATAAAATTAAATTAAAAACTTTTACCAGGCTGTGTATAAATTTGCAGACAAAACTACAAATTGAGTTGCAGTGGAGATTTATTAACAGAAAGATAAGTTTCCCAAAGAAATGCCTTCGTTCCAGAGATTCAAGACATATAGTTACCTGATCTTCACTATGAGATGTTTTGTACTTTTCCAGGGAAGAAAATGTATCCTTAAGAAACAATAGAATGGAACTGTTTTGAGAAGAAATGGCACAGTCGCAATATAACGGAGTAAAACGCCATTGCGTGTAGTAACATTCTGAAGAGGATTGGACTGAAATCTTCTGATCTTTCAATATCAAATTTGGTGTATGCTGCTCAAATAGCCATGTCCAGTGAGATATAGAAATCCAATTGGAGAGTGCATCTGTGAAACACAATAATTTGCTCTGGTGATATTTTTAAGCTGAGGTTTAGTATCATTTACACTACAAATACTTATGTACTTCATGTGAATTAAATTTTGTCTTGCAAACAAGTTGAACTGTTATCTCAAAGTTGTTAGTTACCAAATGTAGTCCATGTAATTTTGTAAATACAATTTCTGTTTTATTTGAATAAAATGACTTTTTTTTTTCCTTCAAAAAAACTGATAAAATATTGGTCATGTCAAATCCAAATTGGTGTTTAACTTTTAGATTTATATTATCTGATTTCATAATTTAGTAAATGGTAGGTAATAGATAATGATGGGTCAGATCCACTATTTTACATATATTATTCTTAATTTTACCTAAGAATCTTTGAACTCAAACCCAAATATTTAGAAAATTTTGAAAATGAGACTTCACACTTTAAAACATGAAAATTGTTAAATTACTCTAGTAATAAATAAAATGATGTAATATTAGGAAAATGGTAGAACACTAATAAAAGTAAACACTTAACACATATTTACACACTTTGATATTTTTTGCTATCATAGCATCTTCCTCAGGTAGTAGTAGTAATTAGACTAAACAGGATGTTTTCAGTGATGCCAACTTGATTGGTAAGGATGAAAACTTCTCTGAATGTTTAACTATTACTCTCTGGATGGTAGATGGTGGTGCCTCTGGGTTGAAATTAGCGAATATTTAGGTTGGTTGGTTTTCTAGACTTTGTGATCCATTGATGTGAGAGTTCCCATCTTCTTAACTGAGACATGTTACATTGTGTCTTGTGGAATGATTTTAACACCTTGACAGTGTAGCAGTCCTCAAAGTTGAGGTTATGAGTGGAGGCGTGTGCTGAAACGAGTTTTTCTGGATTCTTGATTTTGTTGTCAACATATTGTGCAGTACATTGTTGGCATTCTCGTTGCTAAATTAGGTTACTGGACTCACATGTGTGGCTGCCTTTGATGGTATGGATAGAGTTGGTGATGTTGGTAGAGAAAGTGGCTGCTGGATGATGTATTTGGTGTATGCCAATCTGTTCATGGGCAAACAGGAAAAAACATTTCTTGACCGCCAAACCAACAAACCACTTTGCTGGCTTCACCTCATCGATGACATATTCATGGTGTGGACAGCTGGCCAAAACAATCCAACCCTATTTTTAGACAACCTTAACTCCTTTTCGGCTCTGAAGTTCACCTCAAATCAATCCCATGACCAGGCAACATTTATTGATGTGTACATTAGGCTGTCAGATGGCCACTTCAAAACTTCGGTGCATCTTAAACCCACTAATAGACAACAATATCTGCATTTTAATAGCTGCCACCCATTCAACACTAAACGATCTATCCCATACAATCTCGCCATACGGGCTCACCGCATCTCCTCCAGTCCAGAAAATCCTCAAAACCACCAAGAAGCCTTTACAGAGAGAGGATACCCTAAACCTTCCATTAATAACTTAGTTCGAATTGCTGAAACTCCAAAATCACCCAAACCTGAAAAACCAGATACCATACCTCTAGTGACTAAGTACTACCCAGGCCTACAAAATATTAGCGCCAGGTTTTCAAATATTGGAAGCATCCAGCCATACCAACAATATTCTCAAAAAACCACAAGACCTTGTGTGCAAGCAGCCTCCATCACTTAGAAATCTTTTGATACACCCTAAACTCAAAACTGAACATGACACAACCTTCATTCAACCACAAGGCTCTCAGCCCTGTAACAAAACCTGCCACACATCATCCAGCAGCCACTTTCTCTAGCGACATCACCAACTCTATCTATACCATCAAAGGCAGTCACATATGTGAGTCCAGCAACCTAATTTAGCAACGAGAATGCCAACACTGTACTGCACAATATGTTGGCCTCACCACTGAAACTCTCCGAAAACAAATGAATGGACACCGCCATGACACCAAAATTAAGAATACAGAAAAACCCGTTTCAGCACACGCCTCAACATTGAGGACTGCTACACTGTCAAGGTGTTAAAATCATTCCACAAGACACAATGTAACATGTCTCAGTTAAGAAGATGGGAACTCTCTTATCAATGGATCACAAAGTCTAGAAAACCAACCAACCTAAATATTCGCTAATTTCAACCCAGAGGCACCATCTACAATCCAGAGAGTAATAGTTAAACATTCAGAGAAGTTTTCATCCTTACCAATCAAGTTGGCATCACTGAGGACAACATCCTGTTCAGTCTAATTACTACTACTACCTGAGGAAGATGCTATAATAGCAAAAAATATCAAAGTGTGTAAATATGTGTTAGTGTTTTTACTTTTATTAGTGTTCTACCAGTTTCCTAATATTCTATCATTTAATTTATTACCAATTGTTTTTGCTCCATGCACTTTTTTCATAAATAATAATTAAATTGTTATAGAAAATGTCGTTTGTAATTATTATTTTTTTACTTTGTCATTTTGCATTTATAATAACATAAATTAATTATCTCACATAAGTGGTATGTGGACTCTTATCCAATACCAGACTGGTCTAATTCAACGTCATGTAGATGATTACAAAACAAAAACCATAGCTTATCTTACAATAAATCAACAAAAACAAGGTAAATTAATGATCAGGGATCAGGTTGTTAAGTTTGTCCTTTAATTATGTTGGGCTAAGCCACCAATAAACAGATCTAAAACAGAATCCAATTCAAAATTTGAAATTGAATGATTCTTTTCAAATCCTAACATCATGAATAGGTAGGTTTAGTAATTTAAAGGTTCCATTGCAATTAATTATTATATTTACTTGAATATTTTTATAGTAAAATTCTTCAAAACAGACGCTTGCTTGCATGAAAATACCAAAAACTTCGAAGTTAGTTATTAATTTCTTAAGTTTATTATAGAGTTGGGTTTTGCTTTCGCTCCTAATCCTCTATTCTATAACTTCTTTCATATTTTTATTCAAACCATAAAATAGCAAGAATATAATTTTATCAAATATTGCTTAACTTAAAAAGTGATTTTATTATAGTACACTTGACATTCCTGGAATATGGTGTACTCACCTGGCGAGCAATTGACGCAAGCGTCAAAACTCAGTTGTCTCGCGACGTGTGGGAACGGAGGCACAAGTGAACCGTTTCCGCACATGAGTCGACTCAACAAGGTGTGGAGTCTGTCCCACACACGCTGTGATAAGCAGGTGTTGCCAACTAAACACCTACACATACATTCAGAAACCACTTGAGAACGTGTTAATTGGGAACAGTACAACTTTTGTCATATTGGTCGGCCGATATTGGGGGATGGGATGATGACATGTCATTCCAACAAACCATACAACAAGAGTTGATTCATATTTGAATCTCATTCTCTAAACGTCACAAGCCAGTGTGTTGAAGAAATATGATGGATTGCAAAAGATGATTGTGGAATACTCAGAGATATTTAAAACAAGCTCATATCAAGGAAGGGAAGGAGGCAGCCCTTTTAACTATTTGTCTAGTGGCAGCAATATTAAGCATGAACTGTGACTGTTTATTGTATTATTAGTATTATTAGCACCGCGTCTTACTACCCGTTCGGGTTATACGCACTTACGCTAACGTGTAATGGTAGGGTGATTGTGAGATGAAATGGAGGACCTACAGTTTAACGTGGGATCCGAACCACGGTGGAGGCCTGGCATTCCCCACATTCACAAGTTGTCTTGTCAGAGGTGAAGGAAGGGTTTGGTAATCAGATAAATCTATGCCGGGACCGAGGATTGAACCCCGGCCGCCAGCACAGAAGTCTGACACCTTACCCCTAGACCGCCAGGTCACCCTGTTTATTGTAAAAGCCATAGTGGGTCAAGAGCACCTTTAAGAATTTTTCACTAAATACCATTATAATCGACATCAGACACATAAAAACATCAGCCATCTATATACTAAAGATTCATAATTTAGAAATATTTGCCCGATTTGAATTTATTTCAAAGGGTATTGTTATGCCATATTCTTGATTATCTCCTGAAACGCTTGAACCACAGAGCAAGCAAACATTTCCCTCCAAATAAATCGCTTGATATGATGAGATATTTCTTTATTCCCTTTTACCAAACAATGATTGTAGGCCTAGATATTATAGTGATGTTACATAATCAAACTCTCACACATACCTTTATTGAAATCCTTAGCCCAAACGGGTAGTAAAATGTAGTGCTAATAATATTTAATCCTCATGTAAATAAACTCAATAATTATTAGAAATTGTATAACTAGAACATATTTTAATAATAGCTACAGAATGGGCAACTTAAAAAACCCTAATATACCAAAAAATTCATTGTATGTTATCATTATCTATAGATAAAAAAAATATTTTGTGCGTTTATAATAAAATAAATTACCCAACCTAGACCTTCCAAGTCTATGAAAATTATATTGAAATAAAATATGGGATGGATACATTAAGAGACTAGCTTTTTCTAAACAAAGTTGTCATAGGTGAATATTCTGACCGAGAAGTTGAAAAAGATGCCGTGTATCTGATTAAAATTTTAACCGTCTTGGGAAACTATTAATTATTTAACTAGCAAATTAAATATTTTGATGCTGGCCGTTTTATTTTTTTGTATCCAATGTTATTAATAGCATTGGGAGCTAATGCCTTTTATGATAAAATATAGTTTCTCCAAAGATATTGTAGGCGTTCTCTACCCGCCATATTTGTATTAATTCCCTTTTATTTGTCTCCCTTCCCTTATTCCTGTACTTTCTTCAATGTATAGCAAAAATTCAACTTGAAATACTTTTTAAGTAACATAGAACAATATTTAACTAGAACTGTTTTCATCCAATATTGTATTAAATTTGAATTGAAGTAAAAAATGACTAATTAGTAGGGACATGCAAAATTCGCATTTGCAATAAAACAAATTTTTACATGTATTCTATTGTTTCCACACGAATAAAACGAATTTAAGCTTTTTTACTAAATAAACACAATTTCTTTGTAATTTGGCAAACAACACGTCATGAAATATAATTTTCAATGTGGTAACACTGGTGATAGCACTATACCAGGGCTGCCATTTATACTAATAGTATTAGTTTTTACTTATTCTATAGGTATAAAATGGATCACAGGAAAAATGAGTGTTTTCAGGATATTTAAGTTATTTTTTTTTATCATAGGTGAGGATTAAAAAATCGCGATTTCTAATTTTATACCTTATGATACTTAAATTTCGATAGATCGATTGTTTGTTTACAGACTATAAAAGATTTCACACTAGGTCCAAGTAAGGACATTAATATAATATGAACTTTGCTACAGGCGGTCGTGTTTGGAAAAATTATATCTTCTTAATTCTATTCCCCTATCCTTATTTGATAGTAGTTTGGCCTTCTATGGTGACATGTATCGGTGTTATTATTGTTTGGTCTAAATCTAAGTTGATAATCGATTATTTCTCTATTTGTAAAACTCAAAGGTAATGATTTTGATATATCGAGTTTGATATATCATGTATTTTGTGCCTATTTATATTTGATTTTTCTCCGAATATGTTAATAAATAGTTAAACAGTGGCGGCTCGTAGCTAAAATTAGTGGGGGTGCAGCTCACACGGGAAGCAAAACAGTGCATTTTTTACTTCACAGCCGCAAAGCCAACTTTTCCGTTGGTACCATTCGGAATTAAAGTTGCAAATAATTCAAAGAGTAATGCCTATATTATTATTGTATTACATAATGTACATCCACGATTTTTCATGCTAAATTAACACAATTTGTCAACCTCACCAAAAATTGAGTTCTACTACTAATAATATTGAACAAGTTTACCAGTCAAAGATAGTTTTAGAGCTCTATTACCTTATTAATCTGAAATATGATTTAAATTTTATCAGCTTGTTAAATTACCAGATGATTTATAAGTGAAACTGCTGATCTCATCTAAATTTAAAAGCCTATACTTAGCCTTGCTTTTTAAAATTGATTTGTAAAATGACGAGCCCACAAAACTTTCGATTTTAATCACGAGCTTTAATAAAGAAACTAGAAATGTTGAGTACTCGGAGCCCTATTAATAGCTATTATTATTTAATATATCTAAAAATTAACCTTGAAAATATTTTGTTAAAACATTGCGAAATTAGCCGCTTTGCTTTGACCAAATAATAATTGTGAATTGTGATTTTTTGGTAGGCATATTTAGGCTCGATAACTTTTGAATTCATAATATGCTTTGTTTACAATGTGAGAGATTTGACCTTCAAATATAGTTAAATCATGAATACTCATATCTCAAATACTTGTCAAAATCCAAGGATTCAAAGATGCGAGTAGCCCATCTCTATTACACACAATTGGGCAGTAAAACATTTTCTAAGTGATTTTAGTTTACAAAGTTATTTATATATCCAGCTTCAAGAATAATTTATTTATATAGTATATATATTCAAGATCTTTTCTGTTTGAAAAACTGGACTCCGAATAAACATAGAAAATAACATATGCACTCTGAAAATTTCACAAACAACATAAGTCATCTAGTAATAAATATTATTATTATTATTAGCACCGCGTCTTACTACCCGTTCGGGTTATATGCACTTACGCTAATGTGTAATGGTAGGGTGATTGTGAGATGAAATGGAGGACCTACAGTTTAACGCGGGATCCGAACCACGGTGGAGGCCTGGCATTCCCCACATTCACAAGATGTCTTGTCAGAGGTGAAGGAAGGGTTTGGTAATCAGATATATCTGTGCCGGAACTGAGGATTGAACCCCGGCCGCCAGCACAGAAGTCTGACACCTTACCCCTAGACCGCCAGGTCACTGAGTAATAAATACACATAATGATGATGATGATGATGATGTAATGGCACTCACCCCAAGACCCCGACAGCAACTTGAAAATTGTCCAAGTCTAGAGCTTGCTCCGTCAACTCGACGACTACTTCCTCCGGGCACAGTTTAAACAACGCCGCTAGCCTACTAGCTTTGCCGCAAACAATGTGCAATTGCTCATCACTTTCCATAGGCAGAGTCAGGATAAAATCTCTGACGCATTCCTTAACAATTCGCCAACGCGCCTCCAAACAGCCAAACTCATAAGGTGTCACTTTCTTGACAAATTCTTTAAAGATCAAACTTATATTTTTGAAATCTACTACGTCAACCATTGTGTCTTCCCTGAGAAGAGTCGCTGCACGGTTTAGCCTTGTGAAAATGCAGTCGGAAATTTCTATATAGTTTCTGCAGATATCTTCCAGGAAATCATCTTGGAGAAGAGCCTCAGTCCTTCGGATAATTCTCAAACAACACTTCTTGATCAGAGGAGGGGAGAGACTGTCGAGGATTCTGATGGCGCGCTCGAGGTTACCCAATGTGATGTAGTGCTCGATGCAGCGGACATACACCTCCTCTGTTAGGTCTTTAGACTTGATTGCAAGCTGAAGACAATCCTCCAGCATTTCTTCGTGGCCTTGCGCAAGGATGTAGTTGATGGTCCGAACATTTACCTGCAAATACGGGGAAAACAAAGTCCATGGACAGTTTTGTTGTGACAGGGTGGCTACAAAACATATTTTACAAAATTCCCCGACTTTTCCAGGTTTTCCAGGCAACATTTTTCAATTTTCCCTGACAACTTTTTTCTAGTTTTAATGGTGGATGATAACTTGTTTTACTTATTATTGGTCACGTATTAAAAAAAGTTTGTATCTACTAAAAATAAACGGTTTTATCAATTATTTTAAAAATTAAAATTTTATTTTATTTAGGTATTATTAACTTTTATTTTAATGTTTGGTTGCAAAATTAATGGGATATTTTAGACATATTTTTTAAATCCCTGACTTTTCCTTATTTTTAGTTAAAATCCCTGACTTTTCCAGGTTTTCCCTGTCTGTAGCCACCATGTGTAATTATAGATGGGTCAAATCCACTAGTTTACTAAGTATAATCTCCAATTTGCCTTATAATCTCTAATCAGAATCAGAATCTTGGAAAAAATGAATAGCAAAAAAGGAAATATAAATCTAATAGAGTAATATAAAATACAAATAGTAATTAAATGTTAACATTATTTCTGATAATCCATTCACTATAGCATTAATACATTCAGTTAAGTGTCAAAATGGGACCTGGTTGTTGAGTTCATCCTATAATCATAAATGATTTTGAACCACCAATAAGCGTTATTAGAACTATAAAACTAATTTAATTTGAAAAATTGGAAAATATTTTTTTTTAAAGGATTTGAGTTTCTAATGCTAAATTTTATCAAATCCTCAAATCTCAAGTATTCTTAAGAATTCAGGGGATTCAAAGGATTTGAGATCCCACCCATTGATGTAATAGATGCCTTCATGAACATTTTTGAAATTATTAACATTTCAAAATTTAAAAAAATAATATATATAAAGTGGAAGTGTGATTAGTTTATCATTTGGTTTTTAAGACTCAAACAAATAGGTAGAGGTGAATTTGAATTGGAATCATTTGACTCGAAGATATTCAAGAAAAGTTTAAAGCCTAAACTTGAAAATATATATCTTATATATAAAATTCTCGTGTCACAATGTTCGTTCCCGTACTCCTCCGAAACGGCTTGACCGATTCTCATGAAATTTTGTGAGCATATTGAGTAGGTCTTAGAATCGGCCAACATCTATTTTTCATACCCCTTAGTGATAAGGGTTGTCCACCCTTAACATTTTTCTATAATTTTTAGACATTTTTTTAATATCTTTATTTTTTTTATTATGTCGCATTAAAAAATACATACAACCCTAAATTTTTACCCTTTTATCACCAACCCCTATTTTTTAATAGCCATTTTAGTAATTTAATCATTTTTCATCCCCGGTCGATAACTGATCAATCGTCATGTGCCAATTCAATTCAAACGTATTCAGTTTCCGATTAGATTGGCATTTGCAATGACTATCAACAAATCCCAAGGTCAAACGATGTCTATTTGTGGCTTAGATTTGAGAACACCATGTTTTTCACACGGACAATTATACGTGGCATGCTCTCGAGTGGGTAAACCATCCAGTTTGTTTGTGTTAGCTAAAGATGGACTAACAAAAAATATTGTTCACGCTATGGCATTAAGAGATTGATATTGTTTGTTAGTGTTACTGTCGTAATTGATTAATTAATGATATATAATTTTAAGGAATAAATTATAATAACTTAAAAATAATGTTTGCCTTTTGTTATTTTTATATTCCCTCATCGTTCACAGCGCTCCATGCCTATTTCACGCATATACCACATTCTTACACACTTACAATAAGTAAGCTATTTTTTGTCTACACTAGAAATTACTTAAAAATTATTTATATGGCAAAACAACGTTTGCCGGGTCAGCTAGTATATATATATATCTTTCAATTAATTGGCAAGTTGTGCTAACAATTTCTAACTCATCAGTCATTACTATCCAAGTTAAGTGTGCTACTTATCTCATCTACTTTTGAAGATAATTCATGCCATTGTTGTTGTTTTTATTAGCTGAGGTTTATATTTGAAAAGTCTTAAAAATTTACTGTGTACGCACTAATCTCGTCAAAGTACAGTATAAGGCTAATAAAGTGTTTTCAAATTTTACCATTGTGTGAAGTGGAGTGCTTACATATATATACATATATATAGATAATATTTAATCGATTCAAGTGTTAACTTAATTTTTATATTGTTATCGACTTATCTAAAAGAAGGTAATTTACAGAAACGAGGATTAGCGTTTGAAACTGCAGCTATATGAAATTTGGAATCACACATACATTTTACCTTCTTTCATAACACAAGAAGACTAAGGGTAATATATTATTATTATATACACACACACACACACACACACACACACACACACACACAGTGTTCTCCCCAAAGCCTTCTGACCAGGATGGTTTTACTACCCGGCCAGCTAAAATCATCAAATGTTGCAAAGTGCTACACTGCCCCACCTGGCTACTTAATAATATCAACTGGTTGGAAAATATTTCTGGGGAAAGCACCGAATCTTGACAGCTCTCTCTCTCTCTCTCTCTCTCTCCTATATGTGTATGCATATAAGTGAGAGGAAGAATGTCATCAAGCTTTGGATTCAATATGCAGGGCAGGGTCAGGGTGGTTAACTATGAGATTAATTTTCCCAAAACCATACATATATATTTTTAAGAGAGAGGGAGAGAGAGAAAGATTGCCAATCCGTAGTCTGATCAACGGCCGATTAAGGCACCTCAGTTAAACCAATGATCTGGCATTGTGAGACCACTTATTTTCACAATCCTTATGAAATGTGTAGGCAAGAAGCGAGATAGTGATGACTCATAGTTTAAGATTCAGATGGACACCTACTATATAGGAACGATAATGTTTTACAGCCTATTTCTCAGAAACTATGCATAATAACATGCAGTTTTTTGTATTATAATTAACGTGTAAATTTAAAATGAACTATATTAATAAAAATTCTTTTTTTAAATAAAATATAATTTCAATTAGATTAAAATTAGATAAAACATGAAATACAATAATATGGTTTTAAAGTTATATTATTATAGAGAATGAGATAATGTTCTATCATACACGACAAACATTTATAATACTTTTAATACTTTAAAAAAAATCATGTCTAAACTTGAAAAAGTTCAGTCGTTTCCTGCTAGATGGGTCTGTCATCAGAAGCACCCTTTTCTCTCCTTCCGAACCCCTTTTTAGCATTATTCATCATTCCATCTTATTTGTAAGCCCCGCTACTCCCCCTTCCCTCTCCCCATTTATGTCTTGTTCAGGTAGAACCCTTGACTTGACGCTAATTATTGGATTGTCACTTTGTTAATTATTATTATTATTATTATTATTATTGCGTCTTACTACCCGTTCGGGTTATACGCACTTACGCTAATGTGTAATGGTAGGGTGATTGTGAGATTAAATGGAGGACCTACAGTTTAACGTGGAATCCGAACCACGGTGGAGGCCTGGCATTCCCCACATTCACAAGATGTCTTGTCAGAGGTGAAGGAAGGGTTTGGTAATCAGATAAATCTGTGTCTTGGACCGAGGATCGAACCCTGGACACAGAGCACAGAAGTCTGACACCTTACCTCTAGACCACCAGGTCACCTTGTTCATACTATTACCTCCAAACCTGAGTTATTGAAAAAGTTCCATGTGATGTATTTGCACAACCCAGTGGTTCCCAAACTGTGGTTTGCAAACCCCCTGGGGGTCCCTTTGTGAGGAAAAGGGAAACATTTACAACTGTTTATTGTCTCACACTGAAGTCAGGTGGTTATCCCGAACTCTTACAAGATTGCTTGAACTTAAACACAAAGTTTTCATTTTTTTTTTACTAACCATCCCTTTCACAAAGCAAAGTGCATTCAGGATCAAATGTGGCTCGGTCATTGGCCTATTTAGCAGACATTTCCTCTCTCTGGGGGTCAAATATTAATGTTTTTATGTATCAATGTATCAAGTCGTTCATAAAAAAAATAAGTTTGGTGGAAAACTTGTTTAAATGGCAATCAAACAAAGTGCTTTGATACCCTTCACGACTTCATAGTATAAAATCATCTCTCTTTGGACGAAATTGTAAAGAACGTGATTAAAGAACACTTGAAAGGACTTGGAAAAACCTTCAGAGAATATTTACCAACCATGTCCAATGACAACAATTGGATTCGCAATCTTCTGGAAGAGACGGCAGTTTTGGAATACTCCACATTAAGCGAGAGGGAAAAAGATCAGCTCCCTGAAATTTCCACCGATTTTGGATTAAAGAAAAGCTATAAATCTTTGTCATTAATTGGTTTCTGGTTAAGTCTAAAGGAGGAGTTCTCATTGTTAGAGAATAAAGCTATTACAGCTTTGTTACCATTTTCTTCTACGTATATGAGCGGGAAATTTTTCTTCGTATGCCTATTTAAAAATAATGACAGAAACAGGTTCAATGCTGAATACGACTTGAGACTTCATTTATCGTCTGTGGTTCCCGACTCTAAAACCCTGTGCCATCCAAGGTAAGAGCAACCTTCTCGCTAAGTCACATGAAGATGTGAGTAGCTGTTAAAACTTGTTAACAATTTTGAATCTTGAATCAACATAGAATTTTGTGAATAAAGGCGGGTATTTCAGTTATGTCAATGCAGCGATTTCCAGTAGCACTTTAAAAAACATTTGAAATGTGATAATATTGTGACAGTAAAGATAAGAAAATGTTAATACGGGTACTTTGCCCATTTAATTTTTAAAACAAATGTATAATTATTTGAACTTGTACTCAAGTAGTTTCAATATTATTTCATTATATTTGGTGGGGAATCCCAAAGTACCTACCGAGCTACAGTAGGTTAATTTAAAGGAATTAAACATTGATTAAAATTAATAATTTAATTTCATAAAAATTAGGTATAAAATTAAGTGCTTGACTGTGGATATTTACCGGGGGGTTCATGCAGCTCAGATGTTTGTGAAAGGGGTTCGTGAGTCGAGAAAGTTCGGGAACCGCTGGCATGACCTATGTTAAAAGTTTTTTTATGGAGTAGGCTTGATCCTGTTTAGCTTATAAATAATTTGAATAAGCAGTGTTTCTTGATTAGATAAAACCTAATAGTATACGATTGGTTTTACAAGAAGAGGTGACCATGATTCCTCTAAATACTTTTATTCATGTTTTATAGACAAACAAGACCGTTTCTTACTGTCAGGTGTCCTTTGCTCTGAGCAACGACAACACCACAGGCTACGCTGAGAACGTTTGTTCACGAGTCTCGACTCACAACTAGTGTTGTCATCTGCGCATGCGCATACCCACATTCGTGGACGGTATGAGTGTGCGCACAACCTCCTACCTCTTTGGTGTTCTTGTCTTGCTGGATGCGCGTTACCTCGACCGTCATGTAGTGTTACCTTGCTCATTCGGACATTCACGTCTACGATTTACCTTATAACCTTTCTAACAGGTTATGGGCCCAGGTGTGAGAACAAAATACGTACAAGTTACGAATTAAAAATCGACTGGGACTCAGATTACACCATGTGTGAAAACGCCATTTATCACAATGAACACGAACACAGCAAGAATTTAATGGCTCAACAAACAAAACTACAACACGTGGAAACTGCAAATGCAGGCTGTGCGAGTAAAAAACGACACATGAGAATTTGTTATTGGCACAAATGCAAAACCGGAACCGGGTGATAACAATGAAAATGCCACCAAGGTGCTAGAATAGGAAAGAAACAATCAGATGGCAAGATCGGACATAATCTTGTCAATATCTACAAACTAGCTTAAACAGGTAAAGAACTGTGACACGTCACGTGCCATGTGAACAAGGTTGCGAGAAATTTATCATTCTCGAGGTCAGACTCGGAAAGCAACACTTTTGAAGCTAATGCCTATACACAAGATGGCGGACGATGGAGAAATACGCGACCACCGGAACGAATTCTTCGACGCCGTCGACAAGTTAAGTGACATGGACATCGACATACATCCAGATCAGTTAGCCATTATGTTGTTGTATAGTTTACCTCCGACTTTCGAAAATTTCAGGAAATCCAAGAGGAAGAAGACTGACTATCTTTAAGTTCAGTTTCCTCTTTTTCATCATGTTAGCTACACCACTGATACTGGGAGATTGGTCGACTCCTAAGATTTAAAAATACCACCTTAAGACACAATTCTTGTTTCCTCAATTTTCCTTGAATTTCTTTGATATCTGGTTGAAGGTACCACCAGAGTCAGTAAGACATAACCGAGCAAGGGACAAACCTAGGCAGGTTAGTAGAAAAGATAATCGGCACACTATGTCCAATTTCTGAGCTTAATCATAATTTTAACCAACTTATATAGTGTTATCAGTCTAGCTCACCCCATTGATGCTGACATGTTTCAGGCCATACTTCTTTTGTACCAGCCTCACTTTCTCCATCACCAACTCGTCAGCGATGTCGGCTGCTAGGGGATGTTCCCGCTTCAACCCTTCCTGTGCCAGGGCTTTCATGGTGGCACTCCAAGGGACCGGGGCGTTCCTCAGAGACAAAACAATACTTTGCATCTGAACCTGTACAAAAACAGTACACAATTTCTTTAAATGGTTATCTACATCCATTACTGTTTCCAGCCTGTGGACTGGGTCTGTATGTTATTCAAGCCATATATTTCCCACTAACGGCCTGCTAGGCCTGTCGTAACTTCATATGCCTTAGAATCCAACTTAAGACTAGGACAGGCACAACATCCAGTCCCCAACCGTTAATTCATCACCGTGAAAGGGTAAGCCCACATTTCACCAATGATACATTTTTCGGCCGTCCCCGGAACCAAACCCTTAGCTCAGTAGACAGACAGGCTACAGAATGAGCCAAGGTGTTGGATTTTTTAAATGCTTATAAAGATGTAACCATCCAGAATTGTAAATTTGCTTTGTAATTTTCATTGGACAAAAAAAATAGAGCAACACAATTTGTTTTAACTTGTACTCACCATTATTTGAGGATTAACTCCTAGCACCCTGACAACTGACAACTCAATTGAGACAAGTGGATGAAAAGATGTAAAACATAATTATTTACAAGAGAGACATAAATAGTGGCATCAATGTTTAGCAACAAGTTAATAATATTTTACATTACACCCGGTTCTGAAATCTAGAGGTAGAGTAGTATTTTTGTTAATGTACATTTTATAAAACTTGATTATTCAAGTTAGCGAAGAAAGTTAGTTAAGAGAAATTGTGATCTACACACTCTCTACTAATCGACTTGAACTAAAAGTAATATGCATCATCAAACTGGTACTAAAACTAGCCACGGATGTAATCTCACTAGCACCCTAGCGCAATAAAATACTGTTGTCCACTTAATTTCTTTATTAAAAAAACTCAACTATTTTTATGTAACTAATTTTACAATAGATATTTATTTGAAATATTGTTCTCATTCATGTGAACCTTGAAAAACTATTTATGTCAAGGTAAAAACACATTTCCTTTAGTTATCTTTACATTTAATTAAGTTTTAACAATAAATATCTTTGTTGAAGATAAAGAGACAAGCCAACAAGTGGAGACCAGACAACAACATAGCTGTCAAGTCACACACAGTTGGACCTTGTGCCAACAAAATTCTTGTTATAATTTTTTTTCACACCTACAATTTTGTCGTCTGGGGCTATATCAAATTCATACTTGACTAAAACGCAATAGCAGGAAAAAATATATATCATGATTCTAAATTTTAACAACAATATATTACAGGGATTTATCACAAGTCTCCTTAGCAACAGTTATTATTATTATTATTATTAGCACCACGTCTTACTACCCGTTCGGGTTATACGCACTTACGCTAATGTGTAATGGTAGGGTGATTGTGAGATGAAATGGAGGACCTACAGTTTAACGTGGAATCCGAACCACGGTGGAGGCCTGGCATTCCCCACATTCACAAGATGTCTTGTCAGAGGCGAAGGAAGGGTTTGGTAATCAGATAAATCTATTTCGGGACCGAGGATTGAACCCCGGCCGCCAGCACAGAAGTCTGACACCTTACCTCTAGACCACCAGGTCACCCTAGCAACAGTTGGTGACAGTATTAAACTTTCCTCTTCTGGTTCGATAATGAAATATTGATCCTCACAATTTTGAGGTCTTGGCCCACAATTAAAAGACCAGAAGGTTGATATAAGGTGTTATCCCATTACTAATTTCAAATGCAGGTGGTTTAGTTAAGAGAGTTAAATTATTGAATTCAATCGCCATTTGATCATACCGTTGAGTTGTGGATGTGGTGGATGATGGTAGCCATATTCTTCTCCCACGGGGACTCCTTGTACCCCAACCACCAGTCAACCCGACTCGTGACACCAATAATGTATTCCGATAAGACCTGGTCGGACTCCAACCGACGTTTCAGCATGAACGGGTACAGGAAACCGGTTATGAGCCGATGGATATCTGATGGATCCACTTTGTCCAACAGGTAAGATACCACCTGCTTTTTGTCCTCCTTCAAGAGAAAAACTCAACAACTGTATTTGACATAGCTATTAACTTTACTTAAAATTGAATTCTTCTATTAATTATATAATTCATTACTTACTAACCATTAATATGTTTTTCAAAAATTAGTAACTAGCCGATGAAAGAAAGGGGACACGTAAGACAATTACGGGTAAGACACGCATGTTTACTTTTAAAATAGGAGTAAAATATGCATGTTTACTTTAAAAATAGGAGTAAAATATGCATGTTTACTTTTAAAATAGGAGTAAAATATGCATTTTTACTTTTAAAATAGGAGTAAAACACGCATTTTTACTTTTAAAATAGGAGTAAAACACGCATTTTTACTTTTAAAATAGGAGTAAAATATGTATTTTTACTTTTAAAATAGGAGTAAAATATGCATTTTTACTTTTAAAATAGGAGTAAAATATGCATGTTTACTTTAAAAATAGGAGTAAAATATGCATGTTTACTTTAAAAATAGGAGTAAAATATGCATTTTTACTTTTAAAATGGGAGTAAAACATATATGTTTACTTTTAAAATAGGAGTAAAACATGCATGTTTACTTTAAAAATAGGAGTAAAATACACATTTTTACACTTAATATTTAAAATGTTCATGCAAAATCAATTTCCTTTAGAATATGACTTTATAAGCACTATCAAACGCCGGCCAAGTGGTCTATTAAGGTGCGACTTACAAAGTATATAATTTCCACATAGCTTTATATATGTACAAAAGAACATGCATTTCACATACAAACCTGTATAGCCTGGAATAGTAGTAAGATGCGGTGGAAAATATGAATAATTGTCAAGTTCTCATTAAGTACTTTTATATTTTTGCGTGTATGACACAATCATTTATGAATCAAATTTTGTTGTAGGTGTTCAAAAGATACAAAAATATTGCATAATATTTAGTCTTCCTGAGCAATATTCTAAATATTTTCTACATTCACGCAAGGCGTCCATATTTGATAATATACCTGCATATACTCCTCCAAAGGAATGCACACGCAGTAATCATCTTTCAAAGTTTTCAACTCTTTCAGGGTGTGGACCAACACAACCAACCGAGAAAGCGGAGAGCTGGGCATAGAAGACAAGTGATACCAATTAACAACGCTATGCGGGCCGTCTCCGAGTTTGTTGTTATAGTTCTGCAGAGCTAGAAAGTGTTCAGAAAACTCAAGAGCATTCTCTGGCCACTTTGACCTTTCCAATTCCAGACATCTGTAACAAAGTAAAATAAAACCTTTAAAAAAAATTATCAATTGAAATAACTATCAAACAATCAAAATATTGAATAAAAATGGTGTGGAAAATGTATTTTATGTCATGATTTTTTTTATTGATTTTTTGTCAGAGTAAAATGCCGTACCACTTAATAAAATTTTCAAAAATATATATATATATATATATTATCTTATATTTAAATTTCATGTTGTTTAAGTATTTTATGTAATGTACTGTAGTTTGATTTTTCACATTTACATTAAAACTCGTTATGAAATAAATTGTTGTGGCTATTTTATTTTTGTGTGTTTGTTTTGGAAAAACTTTTGTGATAAAAGAGGGGATAAATATTAGTGGCTTGAATTAAATTTATAGCGAGTTTTAGATCACACCACATTAGAGCACACCCACATTAGAGCACACCCACATTAGAGCACACCCACATTAATATTACATTTAATTTAAAATTTGTACAAATGAATATTTAATCATTGATGTGCAATGTTCTAACAATGTTCTCATAAAAGAAACATTAAAGAAAAAAAATGGTAATCATCATGACAAAAAGATCAAAAATTAAAACTATGTTGTATCAATTGTTTGATTTATCATATTAAACACCATAATCTGGACTAAATCCAGTTCCTACTATGTACGCCAAGCCTGGAACTTCACAACAGCCAGACTGGCTTGTACGCCTATTGTGTGTTTATGATAAAAGGTCTTCTAGTTGCTGTGTGCCATATTGTAAAAGAATAAATAGTGACAAAGAACATGTTTCTTAAAAAGAATTCTCGTTGGAAATAATGGCTTAAATCTACTAACCGTTAAGATTTCACAGTAAAAGATTCATTAGTTGCATAAATTAAGCACTTAAAAGAATAATTTTACTTAGTAGGAAGATTATTATTATTATTATTAGCACCACGTCTTACTACCCGTTCGGGTTATACGCACTTACGCTAATGTGTAATGGTAGGGTGATTGTGAGATGAAATGGAGGACCTACAGTTTAACGTGGGATCCGAACCACGGTGGAGGCCTGGCATTCCCCACATTCACAAGATGTCTTGTCAGAGGTAAAGGAAGGGTTTGGTAATCAGATAAATCTGTGCCGGGACCGAGGATTGAACCCCGGCCGCCAGCATAGAAGTCTGACACCTTACCCCTAGACCGCCAGGTCACCTTAGTAGGAAGAAATAATCCAGTTGTTCAGTTGGATGGATAGGTATTAGTAGACAAGACAGAAATCAAAATTATCAAAGGAGGTCTATCCTACAGAATTTGAAGGGCAGCTAAAACACTTGTCTAAGTGTGTTGATATTATGAAAGATCACGAGCAGACACATCAAGAAATTTAATGTAGAATATGTGAATTTTGAATTAGGTTAACCAGTCTTATCAATTATATGGTTAAAATAACTAAATTAGGCTTGGAAACTGAGAAGCATCACAAAATATCTGCAACTTTGGTAAAAAAAAAAACTAAAAAAACTTGGTTTACCATGAAAGACAAAATTGAGTTGATATTAGGTAGTAATAATATCAAAGCTATCAATAGGGCTCTGTGAATACATGGATTTCGAGCTTCGGGCCAAGTTCTTCCCTAAAGCTCAGGAGTGAAATCAAATTTTTGTAGGCTCATCATTTCCAATTTTCCTCTTGATGTACATACCAATTAATTTTAGATATATAATGATGAATATAGGCTATTTAATAAAGTTGATATGATATCAGCAGTTTCATTTATAAATTATTCAGTAAATTAACAAACTGTTAAAATTAAAATCATATTTCACATTAATGAAATAATAGAGCTCTAATGCTAAATTCACCTAGTAGATTAATTTGATAGTTTCATCAATTTTGAAAAAATATCCGCCATCAATTTATATTGCGAATGCCATGACAAGGCAATGTAAATAATAATAGCTGAATAGATGTAAAAATAATAATTATTATTGACATATTTTATCAAGGTCCCTTTCTAAAATTATAATTTCAGTTACATTTAAAATTAAGAATACATATCAATTGTTTTCGAACGTAAGACATTTATTAATCCATTCAACCACAAAACAAACTAAATAGCTACCATTTAGTTATAGAATTATGTTGGCTAATCTGTATAAAATCAACGTTTATCAACATTGCAATTAATATTTTACCAAACTTACCATATTTAAAGTAAAAAAAAATAATTACTATTTGATTAATGACTACTGGAAATAATATTTTAACCATCTTATTTTTTAGGGGCGTGCTAGACTCAAAAATATCTCAAAAATTCAAGAAAAAAATAATATTGATCTAATCTCGAAAGTTAAAAAATGAATCTTGAAAATTTGAGAAATAAAAAGATGCATATAATGAATGACCTTCAGAATTTTAAAAACCAAACCGGGAACTTATTATTTCCAATAATATCATAATAACCCCAAAATAGGCTGCATTCCCCCTCAAAAAACATCCTTCATTAAGAAATGTTTTGGTTATAAATATTGTTTTTCAATATCAAACTTTGACCATATAAGCTGTTACACCACACAATTATATTATAAATGGTGTTCACTGTAGCTACCCATCACTATTTTATTATTTGCAGTTTTATCTCAAGGGTTTGAATGGACTATATATAAGATAATCCAAAGCAAGTGCCTATTTAAATGTCAATAAGGAACTTTAAACTGTATATTTAGTTTAATATTCAAAATTTAATTTGTTTTTACTTTCAAATAACGTTTTCTCGTCTCGTTCTCATGTCTCGATACTTTTTATAGTCTCGTCTCGAAATCATCTTGAATTGAAAAAATGGTTCTCGCACATATCTATTATTTTTAATTTTAAAGTATAATCATCAACTTTTATAAACATTAAAAATTGAATTGAAATACATTTTGTAATAAGACAATTTATAGTAAACCCCCAAATAAAAAACATGTGTAACTGCACATAGAGGAATTGAATTAGAATAGAAATGGTAATCTGTGATTATTACATTAAGGACTGCTGAGGACGGGGCGATCGAGGTTCGAATCTCGGTCGGGTGAACTGAGGGTGGTTTTTCCTAAATGGTTTTCCACTCTCCCTCCACGCAAATGCGGGTTCACTTCCTCTAATTCAACCTTCCCAATTCCTAATCCATTAGTGTAAATAGTACTCAAGCGTATAACCCAAACGGGTAGTAAGACACGGTGCTAAATATCATTATTATTATTAATAATAATAATACATTAAGGGCTCGAAGGAAATATGAAACACTTCAAATCTCTAACTGCTTGTGATTCTTATGTTTTCTTATGGGGTAGTAAAAGTTACGGCGGACTATTTTGGGGAAATATTAGCGCATTAAAATGTCAATTTTACTAACTCTTCTTTGCTTAAAAATTAAGTGGCCCAATGGCTAAATAATTTTATAATAAATGAAATTAAAAAAAAAAAGGAGAAATAAACTATTAGGAGTAAATTAGATGAAGAAAGCACACCTAGGTAAAGATGAAAAATGTGAGAAGAGTCCAATGCACAAAGGTGACATCTTCTTCCTTTCTTCTGTCTTCTATAGTAGAAGTGGTCACACACATTTTAACACAAATAGAATAATATTTCGGCATTGTCGCCTTTATCAAACACAAAGAAGAAAGAAGAGAGTACAAATGACACAAAGATTGGATTACTCCATTTTGAATTTAAAGAAAAAACTTCACACACAGTAAATCACAGCATAATCTTACCTTCCGTGATGTGAATCTGTTCCTTGAAAACAACCAAATTCGTACCACTGTACATATAAAGCCCACCAATCACTAACAATACCTCCACTACCATTCAGCCTTGCCACCCGAGCCAAACGGATATGTTCCGAAGTCAATGATTTGACTGAATATTGTAAACAACTCTCCACAGCTTTCCAAAGGAGAGGTTACCCCAAGCCTCTAATAGACAATCAAATTTCCAAAGCACTCTCCAGGATCGACTATGGCCCTCTAAAAAAGGTTGAGGACATCCTTCTCACAACCCAATACCATCCTGGTCTACAACATATCAACACCATCCTTAAAAGTGGTTACAAATTCCTAACCTGTTCTACCCAGACACAAAACCTTATTAGTTCACCCCCAAGAGTCACTTTCAAACGGCCACCCAGTCTCCACAATATTCTAGTCCATCCCAAACTTCCTGACCCCAAGAGAAATCCGAGAAGAAAACCCGACTACCAAAGGTTCATACCCCTGCGGTAACACCCGTTGCAGCACAGGTGGAATGCACCTACCAGCTACATCCTTCAACAGCAAAGTTAATCATCGTTTTGACACAAGCCACAAAGATCCGAACAATCCTGTACCCATCCATGCCGGTACCCACAACCAGGACTTTCAAACCTGCTTCACCACCAAAATACTAAGAGCGTTTCCCAAACAATGCAACAGTTCTCAACTAAGAGAGTCGGAGCTGGCCCACCAATGGATTACCACCAGGCCTCAACAGAAGATAGTTTCTTTATTTCTATAAGATTAAAATCTTTCAAATTATTATTGTTATTTTTATTGTTATCTATTTTTTTAAATAGGCCATATAAATACTAACCATAGCCAAGAAATGTATCTTTACTCCCAAAAACAAATGAAGTAATCCAGTGTTTGTGTCAAGTGTATTCTCACTTCTTTCTTTCTTTCTTAGTGTTTGATAAACGCAACAATGCCAACATATTATTCTATTTGTGTTAAAATGTGTGTGTGTGACTACTTCTACTCTAGAAGACATCATCATTGAGCATTGGACTCTTCCCACATTTCCCCTCGTTCCCCAGGTGGGCTTTCTCATCAAATTTACTCTTATAGATTATTTTCCCTTTTTCTTTAGTTTTATCAATTTCCTTTATTATAATAACTCTTTTTTTGTAATTGTGAGTGTAATTTTAGTGTATTTAAAGACTTGGGAGCAGTATGCAAGAACGTAAGTGAATGCTCAGTGGACCGATAGTGTAGTCCCGAGCATACAATCGGTTCACCTTCTAACCTATGATGACGCAAGCAAACCCTCGCTTGTGTCCACTTGGCAATCACATGACCTTTGCACAACCTCAAAAATCTTGATCCAGAGATTAAATTAAAGTTAAAATTAAATAACGCAAGGGAGATTTATAGCTTTACAAAGAGCTAGTTTTGTCGGACAGCTTAGTTAAGAATAATAGCAGCTTAAATAAACAATAAAATATTACTTTGTTTTATCTATCCCCCAAGAAATCAAAAAAGCCTGCAGCTTTGAGTGACCAATGAGAGATGGCGTGAAGAGACGCAGCCAGTGCAAGAGCTCCTCAACCGTCACGTTTGGAGGTAGAGCATTCAAAACATCACTCAGTGCTGTCTCTGTCAGGTTGTGTTTGAAGGTGCTATAGTGTCTGCTCCAGATGATGGCTGCCTCCTTCAGTTTGCCCTAAAATAATAACAATAATAATAACTAGAAATAGTGTGTGTACAGGTATTTAGGACATGTAAACACATAAAGTCATGTGACTAAAGATTTAAAATACAGGTACCAATAATACAACCCATTTCAAAACTATTAACTAAATTCATTTAAGAAGTAGTTCTTAAATAACCATATTGTCATCATGTGTACTTATTCATTTGGTAGAACATGCGCGATTGCAAAGTGAACGAAGCCTACCTGTGATGTCAACAATTTACTCTCTTTTAGTAAATCAGCGCTAGAGAAGACAAGCCAGTGATTCATGTCGTATTTTTCATCGTTATAAACAACTTGATAGGTATCCAGACGAGACAAGACACCAAACACCCGAGAGAGAAGGTCACAGTGCCCATCCTGATGACAAACATTAAATAAAAATTATCACATGCCGGTCTCGAGATCAAAACTAGTCTCACAATTTTAAAATGCACCAATGATAAAACAAAATTGTCTGCTAAGTGGGAGTGAAAAACAGTTAAAATTTTAGGTTTTTATATTTTTACATTATCTTTTGAGCAAAGGTATTGTCATGAGAGAGAGAGATAGAACATAAACCATGAGAAATTTAGGTTGGTTAACCCAAGACTTGTGGGTATTTAGAGTCGTCTAAATTTAAAACTAATAATTTCTTACCATTGTGTGAAAAGAATTGAGCCTCCCTTGTGCGTATTTCAGCAAACATCTAGTTTGTTCCAAGTTGTAGAGAAGAGCATTCTCACAGAGCTCGCATACAAACCCCACATCACCAATCTTATCCAGCAAGGCCAAGAGGTTTGCAAACAGCGTGTCTTTATCATTTGGGCCAACACTCGGTGGTTGAAGGTATTTTATGAATTGCTTAGCCCGGGCCTTATCCACCAACGAGGAATCCAGACCATAATACTTAGCAAATAATTCCGCTTCATCGAACTTGTTACGTCTTAAAAGACGGTCAAACCTATCAATAAAGTATTCAAGTCAACAAACAAATTAATTTTCAATTTACTAATAACAAATTATTGCAACTTATTAGCCAATTAATTATACCAACACACAAAAAAACTCATATTTAAAAAAAATTGAAAAATGTGATTACAGTAATTGATAATTTTACTCCAGCTAACTTATTGTACATTAAAATACTATCAACCATGCCAATAAAATATAATTTGCAAGTAATTTCACCAAATTCTTGTGGTTAGGTTTCACTTTTAATAATAATTGTAGTTTAAAGCCTTTTATAAATTGTTTTATCTTGTTACTAAAGCAATTATTACATTTACCAACATGATTGCTAAGGCTTAATTTAAAAGATAAGGATGAACGAGTAGTTTATAGGATGCCTTCTCTCATTAGCAGAGCGATGGAATGAGTATATTAGTGATGAATTATTAGTGAAAAACCACCTCCAGTTCACCTCGCCAAGAATAGAACCTTGATCTCCTAATCATTAGCAATCCAAAGTTGACACCTTAGATCAGCGGTTCCCAAACTTTTAGAACTGGGTACCCCCCCCCACAATTTCTGTAATTTGGAGTACCACCAAGATGGCCGAGTATCTACTATTTCGGTATATATTTTATTGTGCCCTGGGATCTAATAACAGAGGCAGTGCAGCTGCACCAGCTGTCCGAGCTTGAATCAGTGTTGCCACCGCTCCAACCACTGGCTAAATCTGTTTTACTTTTGGTTAGACTTGATCGTGATATATTTAATTATAAGACAAGGCCCTATCTCTTTCCGAGTTAATCTGCTCGGCTTCTCACGACGTACTACCGGGAATAAAAGTATGTATCACTGATGGTACGCATACTAAAGTTTGGGTAACCGCTGCTTTAAACCATGTCAGCACTGATGCAAGTACTATTTTTAATTATTTAAATACAATAAATTATCATTTTAGAAAACATTCTAAATTCTAAAATAAGTAAGGAGTTAGTTATAAAGATATGGTTAAGACTTAGAAACCCACTTAAGATTATAATCAAAGAGGCTGGATAAACATATGAATTACTAGAAAAAATAAGAAAAAATTATAAAAATTAATCTTAGGTTAATAATGATTATATTTAAATAATGAAAAACATGTTAAAAAAGATACAAGTATTAGATAAGTGAGATAAAAAATTAATAAATTGATAGATTAAAATAAATCAATGCATATAACAATAGATTGTAACTGTGTGTACTCGTATAAGTTTTCGATCCGATATTAATTATTTTAGTATGTTGTGTATGTGTTTATTTTGACTGATGGTCACCAAATGACTTACAATCTATTGTTATATGCATTGATTTATTTTAATCTATCAATTTATTCATTTTTTATCTCACTTATCTCTTACTTGTTGTATCTTTTTTAACGTGTTTTTCATTATTTAAATATAATCATTATTAACCTAAGATTAATTTTTATAATTTTGTATTATTCTTTCTAGTAATTCGTATGTTTATCCAGCCTTTCACCTTTTTGATTATAATCTTAGGTGGGTTTCTAAGTCATTACCATACAATAAATTAACTAAATGGTTATTATAATGAGTTTAGGATATTACTATCGTATTGTAGCTACAAATACCGAGCAAGGGGGTGATTATAAAAGTTTACCTCAAGTCAGGTAGACTCTCCACAATGGCTTTCAGTCTTAATGTATTTATAAACTCGATTTGATCGTCCGCGTGAACTCCTTCTAAGAAAATCTGCTGTTCAGGCGAAGAAGCTGATGCCACCAAATAGGACGCAGAAGATGTTTTCAGCTTATACTTTACTTCCATTTCTAAAAATAAAAACATATATATTCCCAAAATTGTTATTCATATCAGCTGACTAAAATACTGATTAACAATGTGATTACCTTTATCAATCTGTACATACCTAGACTTGTTAAATACCATAACATAATTTTTATTTTAAAATTAACATTTTAATTCCTAATCAATGTTTGTTTCCTCCATTTTGTTTCATCCTTAGGCAAGTTACTTTGCTTGTTTAACAATCTTTGCCGAAGAATTCTGATAGAACAAAACAAGCGGTCAGTGAGATCAAGTTTTTCATAAAGTCAGGCGACCATCTTTAAAAATCTCCTGATTACAAAAAGAGTTGAGGTTTTAAGTTAAATAACTATACAATATTGAAAACCAACTACAAAAATAAGTATCATTTGTTTATTAGAATTTTAAAAAAAATTATTTTCAAAATTAAAATAAAACTATGATGTCAATTAGTTTTTTTAGTTACAATAAAAGTTTTACAATGAAAAGAACTGATTAAATTTTAAGTAAAATGAAAAACATGAGCTAATCGATTTTAAATAAATTTGTGATTATTAAATCACAGCAAAAACTAGATTATTATTCAATTTGTTAGTCATTTTAAGTACAATTTTAAAATAAAATTCATGTAAATAGGGTTAGGCGGGAGGGAATATTTAGATAGATTATTTGGTGCCGAGATTGACATTCTAGAGAGACAGAATCTTTCTATGATCAGGTAAGAAAGTTAAAGCACTATTTTTAAGGTGTACATTGTACACAATCAATCCACTTTTGCACTAAGGTATACTTGACACATGTGTGTTACACTAACACTCCAAAGACAAGTAGAAAACATACAATACAAAGTAAAAAATTTGCCTTATAAAATAATAACTTAAGGAAGACACATCTGTCGACTAATTTAAAATAATAATAATAATTATTATTATTATTAGCACCGCGTCTTACTACCCGTTCGGGTTATACGCACTTACGCTAATGTGTAAT
>CABEEJ010006272.1:0-41452 GCA_901482245.1 Timema douglasi
TACACATTAGCGTAAGTGCGTATAACCCGAACGGGTAGTAAGACGCGGTGCTAATAATAATAATATTAATAATAATAATAATAATACTAACTACAGTAGCCCCGTGGCTTCTTTGGTGCTGACTGACAGCTCACAGCTGACTTCTAACACAGTCAACATTTAGGTATGTACCTAAATTTTGACTGTCAGAAGTGACAGCTGCTAAACACATGTTTTTGCATATCATATGGTTCGGCGTAGGGATACATAATTTGGTCTGGTAACTTTTCAAAGTTGTCAGTCAGCACCAAAGAAGCCATGGGGCTACTGTAGCTTGAGCAACTATTGTAATCAATAAAAGGACCGAACAGAAACACATCAATGGGTAACTGATTGGTTGACTTGTTGTCGAGATTCTTCACGAGGAAAAGAACTCCCTATTGTTACTTTCATGTTACAATCTCTGACTTGTGATTGAAGAAATTAAGGCAATATCCAAACTTGTAAATTATAGTTAATATAATATTTTTAAGTTGTACGTAGTTAGTTGATTGTTTTAGTTATTGATTTGTCCCCAACTTCAAGAATTTTAAATTCAAAGAAGATTAGAAAAAGTATTTATTTTTAATTTTTAATGCGTTTTTTTAAATTAGCTTTGCTATCGCAACGTTGTCTCTACAGCAGTAAAATTATCTACGATATTGATGCGTTTTATTTTCTATTAGTCATTTTCTGCAACCTATTTATAAATTATAATTTTACAGGTTTCATGGTTATTGTGGAGTCTTTCTTTTACAAACTTGGCCAAAAAACTATGCCAAAAATAAAATTATATAATAATTTTGGAAATATTTTAATCCTCTACTAATCCCTTCCCTTAACCCTTTTTCAGTTTCCACAGTCCCATTTTAAAATGTATTTGATTATCAATTATAATTTATTCACGTTCCTGACAAATTTCAATTTTAAATTCTCTTTCCTAAAAAGTAGTGTTCTATATTAGTTGTTTAAATTCCACTTTTGAAAGTCGATATGCTCAGACTTCATTCGGCTCTCCAGGAATTTTTATTAATTTACATGTCAAATTTTCATTTTATATAACCCCAACAAATTGTTTTTTATACCAGTTTTAGGAATCTTGAGGGGACCCTTCTTACTCCATCTACTGCTTCTTCATTCGGAAAATTAAGGATCACACCTCAATGTTTATTTTAGTTTGGTTCTTTAACCCACCCGACAAATTTCATTCTCCTAACATACTAAAAAGTAATTAATTATTTTAGTTTCTAAAATTTTGAATACCCCTATTCGATCTTCTCCTATGTCAAATTTTAATATATATTTGGTCTATCCGGAGTTGTCTCTCTACTTGTCTGCCAAATATTAATTTTCTATCTAATTTATAATTTTTTCTCTAATTATAGGGCACCCATTCCCCGAAACCCCGTTTTGGAATTCTTCTATTTCGGAGTTTTCTGGTTAGAATGGAGATGTACGAGACGCGAGAAAAACTTAGTATTTTTGCAATTTTTATATTAAAANTCAAAAGAAATAAAATATTGTTACAATAGAACCATCGAGTTTAACTTTGTTCACATGATGACCTCAACAATTGTTGAATATATTTAAAGAGGTGTCCCGGAATTTAATGGCAGCATTTTCTCTTCCCTTTGAAAGTTTATCATCTATTGACTTCATACTCACGACAGATATACAACGACAGTTAATTTCACCATGTGAAGTAAAATGAAACGATGTATTTACTGAAGAAATATTTTATTTAGACTGGCCAAAGTGTTTTTCTATAAAAAAATGACCAAAAATAGTGACATTTTCACGAGTTCCCCCACATTCCAACCACAAATTGGGCAATACCACTAATTTCCTGCCGATGAGTTTTTTTTAAATTGGGTTTGAAAATTCGGGTGAAGGAAACGTTCCTGCCTTTTCTAATGATCTTATCTTGTCACAGTACTCTTCCCACGACTACCCCTGTCACTCAAAACACGACACGTTATCACTCACTATCTCTATTTGGATCTCAAAGGCTCAGGCAGGTCTTGTTGAATTTATTTATCAAGACATGACATTTATTCATGGATATTTTTTATATACGATTTTAATAATTGAATTAGAAATCTTGAATGTACCGATATATATATATAGTTAGTCATTTAAACATACGTAGTAGTTTTCTAATATTATCTTTGATTGTAAAAGATTGAGATAATCTGCTTCCGGTTGAATTTCCTTATTTATAAATACAAATCAGTTTACGGGAAACTATAACATAAATCGTGATAAAATATTATCACACCATTTTACTGTACTATCTCCATATCCATGAAAAAAAATATAGCTTTTTCCTTTATTTTTTGGTATTTGGACATGAACTGAACATTATTATCTTTTCAACAAAAACTACATAGCAATTGTGCTTTTTACTACTTATTTAATAATTTTTAAAGTATTATAAAGATTCACTATCGTAAAAATGGAAAATTTTAATATTTTTTTACTCTCCCTCTTGCACAGCCTTAATGTTTCTTTTTCTCGTTCTCTCCTTTATTTATTTATTTCTATTTTAATCATTTATTTTATTTTAATATTTTCATAGATGTGCAATTATTTATGTGGGCTATAATTTTTGTTATTGTTATTATTTTTATACAAATATCATAGACTAGTTTTAGTACATAAGTATTAAATGTAAGTTCTTTATTGTGATTATTATTATTATTAGCACCGCGTCTTACTACCCGTTCGGGTTACACGCACTTACGCTAATGTGTAATGGTAGGGTTACTGTGAGATGAAATGAAGGACCTACAGTTTAACGTGGAATCCGAACCACGGTGGAGGCACACAAGATGTCTTGTCAGAGGTGAAGGAAGGGTTTGGTAATCAGATAAATCTGTACCGGGACCGAGGATTGAACCCCGGACCCCCAACATAGAAGTCTGACACCTTACCCCTAGACCGTCAGGTCACCGATATTGTTATTATTGTTATCATTATAACAAGTATTATTTAAACACCACCTTCGCAAGTTTATTGTGAAAAAGACAGCATCCAGCTCAGCTGAATTATTTCAATGTGGATGCTTCTTATTGAATCTTGATCTAATATTAATAATCCACGACTGCTGAAGTCTCTGTTGTTCCGAAACAATACTTTGACTCGTAGTTCTCTCCTGAGGAATAAATTGTTTGTCTGTTTAATAAAACCAGGTCTCTTATTCATAAACATAGTGAGTGTATAGATCATATGGTAGGTGACCTGGTGGCCTAGGGGTAAGGTGTCAGACTTCTATGCTGTCGGCCGGGGTTCAATCCTCGGTCCCGGCACAGATCTATCTGATTACCAAACCCTTCCTTCACCTCTGACAAGACATCGTGTGAATGTGGGGAATGCCAGGCCTTCACCGTGGTTCGGATCCCACGTTAAACTGTAGGTCCTCCATTTCATCTCACAGTCACCCTACCATTACACATTAGCGTAAGTGCGTATAAGCCGAACGGGTAGTAAGACGCGGTGCTAATAATAATAATCAAACCAAGTATCTTATTCATAAATATAGTGTGATTTATTTAAAGCGTGTAATCAAATATAGCTCAGTGATATGAATTAAAATGTTGTATTGGATATTTCATTTGTTTAAAATATGGAAACCTGCCTCGGTGGCGTAGTTGGCTAACGCGCCAGTCATGTTGAAGCTCGACCGCTGAGGACGGGTGATCGAGGTTCGAATCTCGGTCGGGTAAACTGGTTTTTTTCCCTAAATGGTTTTCCACTCTCGCTCCACGCAAATGCGGGTTCACTTCCTCTAATTCAACCTTCCCAATTCCTAATCCATTATCGTAAATTAGTACTTAAAGCGTATAACCCGAACGGGTAGTAAGACGTGGTGCTAAAATAAATAAATGAATAAAATAAATATGGAACTTCCCACATTTTGTCTAGCTCTTAAGGTTTTCTCATGATTGTATTAAGAAATATTTTAATCTCATATTTTATGTTTTGAAATTGAATACATTTAAATCAAAGGAGTTTGTTTTTAATTTAAGATGTTACAAAAATGGCTATTTAGAATAGAGATTAAAATAAAGTGTCAATACTTTTTTTTAAGCATACATAATATCACAAATTAAGGTTACAAGTGCATCTTCACCTTAATAAAACTTTTGGTAATTGTTTAATGTGATAAAAAGAGAGGGTAGAATGTACATTACTGAGAAATTAATGAGCTTAAAAAAGTTTTGATACTTGTGCTGTTCTTACAAACACCATAATTTAAAAAAAGTTTTGATAATTAGTAGACTTTTGAAATAAGAAATGTAAGAAAAAATGATAAGTGTGACAGATGAATAATAAGAAAATGGGTTGGTAAATTTGGGCCCAGACGGAATTAATGACAAGAGATATTTCACTTTTAACGCGATTACATCACACTAGATGAATTAAAATTACTTTTTCATCTATGAATTATATTAACTGTATTAGTATTAGCACCGCGTCTTACTACCCGTTCGGATTATACGCACTTAGGCTAATGTGTAATGGTAGTGTGATTGTGAGATGAAATGGAGGACCTACAGTTTAACGTGGAATCCGAACCACGGTGGAGGCCTGGCACCCCACATTCACAAGATGTCTTGTCAGAGGTGAAGGAAGGGTTTGGTAATCAGATACATCTTTGCCGGGACTGAGGATTGAACCCCAGCCACCAGCATATAAGTCTGACACCTTACCCTTAGGCCACCAGGTCACCTATTAACTGTAAACTATATATTTTGCAGCAGATTATATTGGTTTGTTTTTTTAAAATTCTGTTAACATAATCAACTCAAGCTAATATATATTTTTTTAAATATTTGTGACTCACAATAAAATTTAACTCTATGATAAACACAGTAAACAATCCCAATACATTTAATATACCATTTAGTTAAAGATAAAATGCTGAGTTAAATCTAAATAGATGCTCACTGGCATTCCACCCCTAGTTAATAGACTAAAATGTAGGCACTTTCATCATCTATAGTTGATCCGAACCCGTTGTTTAATGGTCAGTACACCTGGCTATGAATCTAAAGGTCCCAGGTTCAATTCCCAGCTGATAAATTTGGTATTTTTTTTATCTTAAGGGGAGCTACCCCAAATCTCACCAGGGTTAGGTAAATTAGCCTTAAGTTTGGAAGATTCCCACTGGCCCACACCTCCTTATTCACTACCATCACATCATCTTATTACAGTCTAATACATACTGGATGACCGAACTTGGATGTCATTTCTCTCCTATGGTGTACTTTGAGCAACGCTCTGTGCCACCAGAGAGGCTAACAGTCTACTACATACAGGGTGACCGAACTTGGATGTCATTTCTCTCCTATGGAGTACTTTGAGCAACGCTCTGTGCTACCGGAGAGGCTAACAGTCTACTACATACAGGGTGACCGAACTTGGATATCATTTCTCTCCTATGGTGTACTTTGAGCAACGCTCTGTACCACCAGAGAGGCTAACAGTCTACTACATACAGGGTGACAGAACTTGGATGTCATTTCTCTCCTATGGAGTACTTTGAACAACGCTCTGTACCACCAGAGAGGCTAACACTCTACTACATACAGGTTGACCGAACTTGGATGTCATTTCTCTCCTGGTAATATCTGCCATACGATAAAAAAAAAGCTTTACCCAATTAATGTTGTTAAATACGATAATCTCAAGTTAATAGTTTGGACTGAATATCTATAAATTAAACTTTTACAGACTTAATTTTTTAAACATATTGTTTAAAGTAGAGTCCAAATTTATTTAGACGTAGTTTAAAACTTGTACGTGTAAATACTAATTGTAAATAGTCTACTATTTTAAGATTATTATCGTTAGACGCTTGAATAGAAACTGTCAGACTGGTCCTGGGCTCTGTGCTCTTATAGTACCAAATCATACACATACCAATATTTGTTTCACGTTATCTTTTTTAAAACTGTATGCGTTAAAGACATTACATTTAACTAAAAACCCGCCTCGGTGGCGTAGTTGGCTAACGCGCTTGTCGTGTTGAGCCCGACTGCTGAGGACGGGGAGATCGAGGTTCGAATCTCGGTCGGGTGAACTGGGGGTGGTTTTTCCTAAATGGTTTTCCACTCTCCCTCCACGAAAATGCGGGTTCACTTCCTCTAATTCAACCTTCCCAATTCCTAACCCATTAGAGTAATTAGTACTTAAAGCGTATAACCCGAACGGGTAGTAAGACGCGGTGCTAATTATTATTATTATTTAACTAAAAGTAGTATTATATAATAGTTTAATTATTGAATTTATTAAAAAGGGCGAGAGGTTAATTTTATTTCATTTAACTTCTCAACATTAAGCGCAATGAATATCGAAGATAACTTTGCAAGGTTATGAGTCGTAAATCTCGCAATATAGTGAATTTAATCTGAAAACTTGAGACTCAAATTTAGGCCGAGTACCCCAGGGTTGGTTTTTGATAGGTGGCTTTACTCTGTGGAGTTATCTCCCCTCTCTTTACGTTAGAGGCGGGCACTTACGCTCGGACCCGTAGACAAATGATAATGGTGTTACCATGATATATTTTACTTTATCTCAACACCTTGGAGAGAAAGTATTGCGATGGAGAAAAAAAATTAAACTTGAGTTTTGTATAAATATTGACCCCTTGAAACAAAAAAAGTGTTTTTCACAATGCCGTCTGTCTGTCTGTACCTCAGGCTAGAGGTGAAACTACTTTATCGTTTGGGCTAAAACTTGGTATCTGCGGTTTTCATAAGGTCCCCCCGAGGGATTTTTGGAATTATGTATCAAAACCTAAATTTAAGTGTAGTTTACTTAAGGGAAAAAAAGAGAAAAAAATCACTTTTCTTGAAATTAAATTTAATTTTGATTAAATGTTATATATATACTGTTCATCATTATAAATATGATGGAAGATATCATTTTCTTGTGAAAATTAATTGGGGGTACCTTACGTGAGAGGGATTTCCCAATTCTGATTATTTCTCTGCAACTATTTGAGATACGAAATAATTTATAATTGTAAAGTTTTAGTACTGTTAAGGTTACAAATATTTTATTTGAAATATAGTTTTATAAAACAAATGATTTCTGAGCTATAAGCACATATATAATATTTAATTCAGGTCTTTGAAAATGAATTTGATTCTTAGGGTCTTTGGTGGACAAAGATGTTTATCTTTTCCCAACTTTTCTGTAACAGTGTTCCTAGTTCCTAATGTCACAGAGTATGTAACAGTGTATATTATTTCATTTACGATCTTTGGTGTAATATTTCTACAACAATCTATAGACCTAGTATTTCGTTTCACAAATCTTACGAGTTTTTAGTAAGTGTTTATTTTAAGATAAAAGGGGCAAAAAGTCTGTGCGGTGCACCAAACCATTTATTTTAAATATAACACTGTTAGTTGATTATATAAAAATGAAGAGATGTGTATCTTCTTTTACACCTTTCATATACATGTTTCTACTTTATATATAGCTAAAATGTTTCTTATACTTAAAGGACCTATAAGTTCTTAAAATCATGTTAAAAAGTACGTTATTTTCAAAGGAAGCGATATCGACATTCTAAAGTCTCCTTTTTTTAATTGTCGATAAAACTTTGGTTTCTGAGCTGTGTGTAAACCTCTCCGAGCCACTTGAAGGGTCAGAGGAAACCCGAAGGCGATGTTTGAAAGTGGGGCAAAGCTTGAGACGGGATGAAATATACGATACCGTCCAGAGTTGACCGAGAGGTCACGGCAGCCAAACACACACACACTCACATGTGCTCGCCTCTTGTACACGATATTAGCGTGATGTGGGGGACATTAGACTCCACTCTCACTTTGACCTTTCTGGGGAAATTAACAGATGAGACACTCATGAGTCGCGCAGTGGGTGACTGAGTGAGCGAGAGGTTTCTGCTTTTTACTCTTGATTTGATATGGTTTTTTGTTTCACCTCACCTCAGTGGTCAGATGGTCTAACGCGCTACTCTCGCAATAGACTATACTACCAATGACAGCGAGATCGAGGTTCAAATCTCAGTCGGGTGTACTGAGGGTGGGTTTTTCCAAAATGGTTTTCCATTCTCCCTCCACTCGAATTTGGATGCACTTACTATGAATATAACCTTTCAAATACCTAAAATCCCTAGCGTAATTAGTACATATGTGGGGTGACCTGACGGTTTAAGGGGTAAGGTGTCAGACTTCTGTCCTGGGTTCAATCCTCGGTCCCAGCACGGATTTATCTGATTGACAAACTCTTCCTTCACCTCTGACAAGACGTGTATTAATCACAACTTGTGAATGTGTGGAATGCCAGGCCTCCACCGTGGTTCGGATCCCACGTTAAACTGTAGGTCCTTCATTTCATCTCACAATAACCCTACCGTTACACATTAGCGAAGGTGCGTATAACCTGAACGGGTAGTAAGACGAGGTGCTAATAATAATACTACATATGTGTACGACCCGAGCGGCTAGCTTACTAACCATCCAAGCTATACACAGCTACGCAAACGGGGTAGGTTTGTAACTTATAAGAAATGTTCTCCTGTTTGTATCGAGGGACAATGAGAACATATTTAATAAATAGCACATAGTACACCGTGCCCAGATTTGAATACTAACTCGATTGTCACAGCGAGACTGGTGCCTTATTCCTGGTTTGGTTCGGGTATTGATAACGTCATATCTCAATACACCTCTCATTAGTGCTAAGACCCGCCTCGGTGGCGTGGTTGGCTAACGCGCTTGTCGTGTTGAGCTGCTCGACTGCTGAGGACGGGGAGATCGAGGTTCGAATCTCGGTCGGGTGAACTGGGGATCAACCTTCCCAATTCCTAATCCATTAGAGTAATTAGTACATAAAGCGTATAACCCGAACGGGTAGTAAGACGCGGTGCTAAATATATTCTTATTATTATTATTATTATTAGTGCTATGCAAGTATTTGAAGGTATAGAGCCACCTGTGAGGGAGAGGTGGGGACTATACATCCATTCCGGTGCATGGAGGAATCTAGGACAGTTGCAGCTGGGCTGAATCGTGGACCGTTGCGATTATTTTATGGTGAAGGTTTTTAAAAAAACACAAGTCGGACATTCGTAACCAAGTTGGCATAATTACTGGTTTTATGATGAATTCCGTGGCTGTCTTGGTAACCTTACTAATGAACACCTCCATTTATAACCATCTAATTATCTGTGGTGATAAGACTTGGTGCTTTTAGGTAGTCTAACCTAACCCAACCTAGCCTAACCTAACCCAACACAACCTAGACTAACCTAACCTTACCCAACCTAAACTAACCTAGCCTAACCTACCCTAATCTTACCCAACCTAGACTAACCTAACCTTACCCAACCTAGAATAACCTACCCTAACCTATCCTAACCCAACCTAAACTAACCTATTCTAACCTAACCCAATCTTATCCAACCTATTATAACCTAACCTAATCTTACCCAACTTAGACTAACCTAATCCTACCCAACCTTGACTAACCTAATTTTACCCAACCTAGACTAACCTAATCTTACCCAACCTTGACTAACATAATCTTACCCAACTTATACTAACCTAACCTAATCTTACCCAACCTAGAATAACCTAACCTAATTTTACCCAACCTAGACTAACCTAATCTTACCCAACCTTGACTAACCTAATCTTACCCAACCTTGACTAACCTAATCTTACCCAACTTATACTAACCTAACCTAATCTTACCCAACCTAGACTAACCTAACCTAATCTTACCCAACCTAGCCTAACCAAACCAAATCTTACCCAACATAGACTAACCTAACCTAATATTACCCGACCTAGACTAACCTAACCTAATCTTACCCAACCTAGACTAACCTAACCTAATCTTACCCAACCTAGCCTAACCTAACCTAATATTACCCAACCTAGACTAACCTAGCCTAACCAAACCAAATCTTACCCAACTTATACTAACCTAACCAAATCTTACCCAACCTAGACTAACCTAACCTAATCTTACCCAACCTAGCCTAACCTAACCTAATATTACCCAACCTAGACTAACCTAGCCTAACCAAACCAAATCTTACCCAACTTATACTAACCTAACCAAATCTTACCCAACCTAGACTAACCTAACCTAATCTTACCCAACCTAGCATAACCTAACTTGATGGAAGAAGACCTATATTATCTAGCCAGTCTGTAGCCTGGAGAAGGTGGTGAGATCAATCAGTGGTACATTTGTAGAGAAACTGAAGATGTCAAACCCACAATTATTGATATCCTCACCATTGAGAGTGGAAGAGAAGACAAAATGTGATGGCAGCTGTCCCTCAAGCCTGGATTGCACTTCAAACTGTGTTGTTAGCAACTGACAGGATACCGTATGGAATGTCAAACTGTGTTGTTCGCAACTGACAGGATACCGTATGGAATGTCAAACTGTGTTGTTAGCAACTGACAGGATACCGTATGGAATGTCGCCATTATTAAAAGGTTTACAACTTTCGTTACACGCACAAATGGGTACATTTACTTTAAATTCTACCTTCTTCATCCCTAATAAACAATGGTTTACTATGTGTAGAAATTAAAACTAAACAGAGCTATGTGAACAATAATTTATGTACTTTGGCCAGACAATATTTTTGCTTTAAGAATTGCAAAAATTATTCGCCTCAACTTGCGTTTTTTTTTCCTTCCAACCTTTAGGCATTTTAATATTAAATATATTAATAGCTTCGCTCTATTTTTATCTAAATAAATAAGGCTAGAGCTAAAAATTATATTATTGTAATAAATTACAAATTTGTAATTAAATTAAAACTCGATCACTTTTTAGTTTATTTACATTGCATTGATAACTGCCTAGAAATTGTTAGTTTTACCGGAGGAGCTGCATAGACTTATTTTGGTACTACTATGTATATTTATTCTCTCAACCCTTTAAGCTCTTCGCAGCTTACACTAATAAATCTCAAGACACACGAGGAGGAGGGTAGGTTTTAATTAACAAGCCCGACCTCTAGGGACGGTAGTATAAAACAACAAATTGTAATATAACCACCGGAAATCGAAACCCGCCATATCTTTCCCTCCAGAACGCTTCCGACTATCTTACCCTGCCCAACTTTACTAGTACAAATAATCCGTGTACTTTTTTGTCTGCGAGGGATATTTTCTGCGAGGTAATTAACCTACAGTAGACACGAATTTCCACCTTTCCCAAGTCACGCGAAGCCATTCACACAAACCAAAAATAAATGTAATTAGAACCGGAGTCAATGGTCGAATGGTATAACGAACCACTCTCAAAATATACTAGCATTCCCGGAAACAGGGAGATTGGGGTTTAAATATCAGTCGGGTGTACTGATTTTTTATTTCTAGATTGTATACTTTTTTTTTCACGCAAATTCTAGTGTAAATATGTGGATAGTCAGAGCGGGTGGTAAGCCGTGGTATACAAAAAATAAATATTAATTAGCGATTGGTGGAATAAGCTTTATTTCAACTCTACAACTGTGTTTTAATTAATAATCTGGAATCTTAGAAAATATGTTAAACTAAGAGTTTAATTTACTTTACCACATTAATTAATAATATTAATATTTAGCTACGCTTTAAGTACTAATTACTCTAATGGATTAGGAATTGGGAAGGTTGAATTAGAGGAAGTGAACCCGCATTTGCGTGGAGGGAGAGTGGAAAACCATTTAGGAAAAACCACCCCCAGTTCACCCGACCAAGATTCGAACCTCGATCTCCCCGTCCTCAGCAGTCGAGCTCAACACGACAAGCGCGTTAGCCAACTACGCCACCGAGGCGGGTAACAGCATTAATTATTAAGTTGATATAGAAGATATGAATAAATAATAACTTTTTTTGACATAATGCATTAAAAATATAACATTATAATTATAATACATTCAAATAAGTGGTAAATTACTGGTATGGGGTCGGGTTGTTAATTTAATTCTGTTTATATTTTGGGCTATCCAACACTATCTAGTATAAGAATTTGAAATCAATTTCCAAATCAAAATTTCTTATTGTTTATAAAATGTATTCTCATATCAACTGGAATATTTGTTTGAATCCTAATATATATCGAATATCAATAAGGATTACAGGATTCCAAGATCCCAACAATAAATTTAATCCATTATCAAAATTTGGTTTTAATACAATTATTTGTGTTTTCTGAGGAGTATTTGATGCGCTGAGTTAGTGAAATGGGGTAGAGAGCGTTAAAAACTATAGAAACTAATATAAAAAAACAACTTACAAGGGTGGTATAAAACTAAAACTTGACAGGAATGTTAGGGGGCTACCCCTAAGGAAAACGGAATTTTAAAATTTTGATTATATCTTCCCTCTTCCCTCTGTTTACCATTTTAACCTCTTAAGCATTTTTACACTTTTTAACTTTCCACCTAGTTGTTTGTACCCCGTTTTAATATTTTGATCAGATTTATACTTTTCACTATGTCCACCCCTTATATCCTTTTTACACTATTTGCCCTTTCTACTCTAATATATTTATTTGGGGTTTAACCACGTGATTAATGTAAACAGGTGTAAAAACTGCTATAAAGGTCAACGTGGCCAGATATGGTAAAAAAAAAGGTGAAAGGGAAAATAGTCCAAGAAGTCCACAAATAACCAAAGTGTCAAAAAGGGCAAATGGGGCACAATGGAACAAAAATGTTAAAAAGAACAAAGAGTATAAAAATAATAAAAAAAGAGCAAAAAGTAAATCTAATAAAAATAAAAGGGGCGAAACTTAGCCGATTTTCACTTCAACAACAAAATACACTTTTTTCTTCCTTTGTTTCTCCTTACTCTTTGTTCGAGCAAGCAAAGGAACAATTACAAATTTGATATTCCACCGGTAGATTGGCGACGTTATTATTTTAATAAAGTGTTTGTTTAAAGTTAAATGTTTATAATTGCATTAAAATGCCTCATACGATATTTATATTAAATAAACAAAACATATTATATTATTGTTAGCACCGCGTCTTACTACCCGTTCGGGTTATACGCACTTACGCTAATGTGTAATGGTAGGGTGATTGTGAGATGAAATGGAGGACCTACAGTTTAACGTGGGATCCGAACCACGGTGGAGGCCTGGCATTCCTCACATTCACAAGATGTCTTGTCAGAGGTGAAGGAAGGGTTTNGATAAATCTGTGCCGGGACCGAGGATTGAACCCCGGACCTCCAGCATAGAAGTCTGACACCTTACCCCCTAGACCGCCAGGTCACCAAAACATATTATATATCTAATCAACGCTTAGTTTAAACTTGTCGTCACTATAAGACAAACTTAGCGTTCTCTTTTGCTAAACGGATACCCGGAAAGTAAATGATAAAGGCCGTCCCACTTTTTTCTTATAACAGCTCGTACAATACAAAGGTAACGTCAATAACTAATGAGTATTAATTGTTAACCGTTTGATATTAATTGATTTAGTCGGTGGTATTATGTGTGGCATAGGGAAGAAATTAAAAGCATGTTCCATTAAAAAACATATATTTAAAAAAATATTTTATCTAAACAAGGTAGGATGAATAACATTATAGATTAATCCCTCACGTGTGTCCACGTGACTAAATCATGAAGCTGGTATGGTTTGTATTGGTGGGAACTAGGAGGTGGCCTTAGAATCTCAGGTGTTTGTACCTAATTAGGTTCACACTCTACTTTCACTTAAATACTAGTACACTTTAGTCAAAATTACACTACTCTTATCTCCCTACCATTTAGTGTAAATTTGGAATATACTGGAGAGGAAGGTCTAGGGGTAAGGTGTCAGACTTTTGTGCTGCCTGCCGGGGTTCAATCCTCGGTCCCGGCAAAGATTTATCTGATTACCAAACACTTCCTTCACCTCTGACAAGACATCTTGGGAATGTGAGGAATGCCAGGCCTCCACCGTGGTTCGATCACCCTACCATTACACATTAGCGTAAGTGCGTATAACCCGAATGGGTAGTAAGACGCGGTGCTAATAATAATAATAATAATAACAGAAAGGAAGCAATACGGAGTGGAATCCGATAAAAATGTCAAGTGTGTGTGTGCGTGTGTGAGAGATAAAATAAACACTAGGGAAATAATTTCACTTCATTGATTACAGAATAAATTTGAGAAATTATTAGTTTTTTCTTTCTCTTATGGAATAATAATATAGAATTATATTAGCGCGGAGGTCACTAATATTCAGGAAATTGCCATCGGAAAATCATTAGAAATTATTTACGAGTACCTATCGAGCAGTTGGTGACGTTCCAAAGTCTTCGTTCCAATCGTCTCCGCCAGTAGCGCTACTGATCCTTTCCGGGTACTACGTTTCATTCTAACGGAATGTACACGGATTCATTAAGAAATTTAAAATGATTCATATTTGAGGTAATATTTTGGTAGATATCGACTCTGATATTAACGAACAAATGCGTGTTCGTCCTTTTAACGAATCCTAGCTCCTTTCCTTGAAGGAGCATGTTCTAGAGCGTCTTAGCTCCTCCGTCGTGAGAGGCACTTGTGCTGTTTTTGCGCCAGGTCCAGCCCACAGCCTCATTTTAAATCATCCCCCGGAATTTATAACCCACTTTATGAAGACAGCCGTTCCAACATGGCTTAACTGATGTCTTCTCACTTATAATGAAGTTCAAACTTTGTCCTATTCTGCATTCCGCTCGCCGCGCGCTACCAACTTTGTCGGGTTTGGACCAACAGTGTAGGCAAACCTGGGTGGGTGGGGGTTTCCGAGAGATTTGACCTTGACCTAGAGCATTATCGGATCACGTTCATCGATGGTACGTGATCGAACCGCTGGATAGAAGCTAATGATGTCTTGGAAAAAGCCCTCACGCTCGATAACAGCCGACAGAAACAAGCCAACACTAACGGCTTTATTATGATAATTTGTTATACATATTTCAAAGAGTTTGTTTTTCTGAAATTTACATGAAATTCAAACTTATAATTTGGTATTTTTACTTTTATAAAGATCTGAGCTCGCTTTGGTAGTCGAGTGGTCTAAAGCAGCGGTTCCCGGACATATTTTTTTTTAGATTGTACCCCTTGACCATGACTAGAAGTTGAATGTGCCCTCAAGATAAATATTTATATTTATCACCACGTCTTACTACCCGTTCGGGTTATACGCTTTAAGTACTAATTACTCTAATGGATTAGGAATCGGGAAGGTTGAGTTAGAGGAAGTGAACCCGCATTTGCGTGGAGGGAGAGTGGAAAACTATTTAGGAAAAAACCACCCCCAGTTCACCCGACCGAGATTCGAACCTCGATCTCCCCGTCCTCAGCAGTCAAGCAGCTCAACACGACAAGCGCGTTAGCCAACTACGCCACCGAGGCGGGTCTCAAGATAAAACAAATTCTAAATGATGGGTTTAAAATTGTTATGATCAGTTAAAAAAAAACTAATTTTACCGTAAAAATATTATAGAAAAGTTTTATATATTTTTTATTCAAAAATTCGTTCAAAAGTAAACCTAAACACAATATTTTAAAATCAAAAATAGTAATTATAATTCTGGAGTTGATATATTCTGAATCCCAAAGTGTTTCAGTGAGAGGGTCGTGGCTGCATGGCTTGGAACTACTTTTTGATGTCTGCGGTTGTCCAGTTTAATGTGTCTAGGAGAGGTCCAGCTCCAAACTAGCCTAGTGCGGTACTCATTTTTAGATACACCATGGATTTTAAAAAACACTCTTACAGATTATGTTGTTGAGAAAAACTTCATAAACCGCTAACAAAGAAGGTGTCAAGTAGAGGGTTGAAAATTCACAGAAATTGGTCTCCAGCCGGGCAAATAGGGGTAAAAGAGGGTTGGAAATAACCAGATAATGATAACTGCCAACAAATGATGGTTTTCCATAAATCCCTTGTTATTTTGCCAATCTTCCTTTTAAAGGTGTTCGCGTACCCCAGTTTGAGAACCGTTGGTCTAAGACGTTACTCTCGCAATAGACTGGAGTTTCTATGACGGGGATATTGGTATTCGAAACCCGGTCGGGTTAACTGAAGGCGTTTTTCGTAATTGGTTCACGACACACTTTCGCCGCTAGTGAAGGTACATTTTTTCTCAATTATAGTTTACTCTCCCTTGTACCATTATCTTGATTAAAATAAGCATACGCCAGACAAAGTCGTGGAGGGGGAAAAGCACGAAAAATAAGTTTTAAGTACAATAGTAATTAGTGAGGCTCGGATGTGTGTGACCTTGAGAATCGTGAAATATGCCTGCAATTACGCCCTTAAAAATAACAATATATGAAATAAAAATTAATAAATACGCCTTAAAAATGTATGTTAATGATATTATTAAAAGTATGCGTCAAATCAAGGAAGAAGCTTGCCGTAAAAGAAATTAGTCAACAAATATTTAATTACTGATCTGGCAAGCTCACAACTAGTTCGCAGAAAAATTATAAATATAATTAGGTTAGCCTTTACAATTAAAATATGAAGCATTAGAGAAATTATAAATATCAGTTATTTAAGTAATTTTAATCGAAATATGACTTTATGCACCCCAAATTGTGGAAATATGACTTAAAATAGAAAATTGCTCAAAATATGCTCTTTAATACAAAATAAAAAATTCCTGTACACTGATACCTTATTCATCGCTGTAGGCTTTGTATTAGTTGAAAAATAGGTGTGTTGACAACAGAAATAATATATAGGAAGGATGACACTGATGAGTGCAAAATGAAGTGTTGAACAATTTTAAAACTGTATTAAAATTTAACATAACGACTCAAAACAGCTATTTAAACCCTATGCAGGTTTTGATTGCAGTTACTAAGTAAATTTTAATCTACTATATTATATTAAGTATATTAAATAATATGTAGCCCTACAATATATTACATAATATTTTAAATTTTAAATTTGATCAACGGTGACCTGGTGGTCTAGTGGTAAGGTGTCAGTCTTCTATGCTGGCGGCCGGGGTTCAATCCTCGGTCCCGGTACAGATTTATCTGATTACCAAACCCTTCCTTCACCTCTGACAAGACATCTTGTGAATGTGGGGAATGCCAGGCCTCCACCGTGGTTCGGATTCCACGTTAAACTGTAGGTCCTCCATTTCATCTCACAATCACCCTACCATTACACATTAGCGTAAGTGCGTATAACCCGAACGGGTAGTAAGACGCGGTGCTAATAATAATAATAATAATAATAATAATAATAATAATTTTGATCAATTTTGTTTTACAATGCTGTCAACAGTTTTTTTAAATATATCGTGGTTAGCTTGTATTTTAAAATAAAATTAGTCCAACTTAAAATTAAAATACGTTATAAAAAATAAGTTTCTCTCGTCCGACTCTTGGAATACAAGAACTATAGCTGGAGGCGAAAGAAAACCTAGCCGTAAACTCACATGGAATTTGAATAACTAATGACATTGACTAGGTGGTTTTGTGGTCCCGAATCTAATTAGCAGCTGCCACGTGGTTTCCGGGCGCGCGCTTCGTTTATCCAGTGTTTAGCTCGACAATTGTACGCCACGGGAAAAAGTTCACTTTTATTTGAGTTGGAAATTACTTTACTAACTCGATAGTTGGACACCGTACTAGCTCTTTATTAAGAGGAAATTTCTAATCATTTATAAATTGTACCTAACTAAAAATGCGTTTAAAGGGGAGAACTTACATTGCCTATCTATTCCATCTCTTTAATACGAAGGGGTATTATACTTGTCAGACTCAATATAGACCTATTTTATGGGTCCAAATTGACAAATGAGGACTTTATTAGAAATATGTTGACCTGAAGATGTGCAATCCAGTAGCGGTTCGTGTATAGGCACTGCGAAACTGCAGCACCCCCTATTTCCACCTGAGATTATCGATAACATTTAATATAATGCGTCTTTTTTTCTTTAATTCTTTCTTTTTTTTGTAGTACAATATATATTCCTTAAGCTTAATGCCAGTACTTCAGTAGCCATCCCCCAGTTTATGAAAAGGATACAAAAATCTTTATATTGAACTGTGCGCTTCACAGTGCCATTTACCCACGTTTGACTGTTGTGCGCATAGGAGGAGGGTGGAGTTGAAGGTGGGACTGCCAGGTGGAGAGAGCACTGTTGCTCTCGCAGTGCCGGCTATGGCGTGATGGTGAAAGGAAGTCTTTCAGGGTGTGTTGTGCTTAAAAACCACGTACCATATTCTTGAATGTGATAAAGTGTAGAAGAGTGTAGAATTATATTATTATTCTGCTTCCAGCTATTCTATTTGATTCATTTTTTCCAGTTCTTTTATTTAACAGAAAGACTAAATGCGCTTGCAATACTTCCAATGGAGAAAAATTTCCTCAATTGTCATCCAGAGATCAAGGAGAAAATTATTGAACTCTGACCGGCTCTTCCAACACCAACATGTTGGCCAACATTCCCAATAAGTTGGAGGTGTGTTTATATTGTAACACAACTTGTCGGGATCGTGTTGGCCGACATGTTGTGTTACAATTTAAACGAGGGTTAAGCAGGGCTTAGCGTCCGTTCTCCTATAGTTTGTAGAGATGTGAGATGGAAATTTTCCAAAACGGAAAATTTTTCAATTATTATTTCTGTAAAGTGATTTCAACTGATTAAATGGCACTAATGTAATAGAGATGTAGATATTCCAAATGTCAACGTTTATACTTAAGATTAGTTTCTTTTGAGGGCGTTAACACCAGAAACAACATTAAACTAGCTTCGGTGGTCACACGGTCTAACGCGCTACTTTTACAATAGACTAGACTGCCAATTACAGGGAGATTGATGTTCGATCCCAGTCGGGTGCAATGAGGACGGTTTTTCCTAAACAGTTTTCCACTCTCACAGGTGCAATTCCTCTAAATTCAACCTTCCTCATCCTTAACACAATATATTATTTAGTAAATAAGAGTATAACCCGAACGGGTAGTAAGACGCCATGCAAAAAAAAAAGTAATAAAGAAACAAATTAATGCGAACCTTTGTAGACCCGTTATATTCTTAAATAATAATTCCATTTTTTTAAAATCATCAATCTAAATGATTTTAAGACAACTTTTCTTTCACCCTCTATGATCCAGGCTTCCTAACTACCCTACCCCACCACCGCGAAAAATATTCCCATTAAAAATTTTCCGGAAAATTGTCATGTATAATTGTTTGTCAATAGTTAATAATCTATCTTGATAGAGTATATAGACGACTAATATAGTTAAAAAAATTGCCCCATCCAGTAGTGAATTATGGGAGGTTTTTTTTTTGAGAAGTTGAATAGCGAAAAAGCATTTTGTAACATATGTTTTTAAAGTTAAAAAACAATATAATATTCAGTGTTTAGATAAAAATGAAGGTACAGTTATGATGCAAAAGTTGAGATTTTATTTAGCCCCGCGTCCTACTGCCTGTTCAGGCTATAAGCCTATACACTAATTACACTAATGGGTTCGGCATTGGTAAGGCTTAACTTAGAGGAAATGCACCCGTATTTGCGTGTATAGAGAGCGGAAAAACGTTTAGTAAAAACCAACCTCTGTGCACCTGGCAAGGATCGAAACCCGATCTTCCCCCCATCTTTGGCAGTCCAGTCCAACACAAGATTAGCGCGTTATGCCACGTGGCCACCAAAGTGGGTAAAAGATTACTAATACTATATAAAAAACACATTTTACAGATTACAATTTTGATAATGATACCTACTGCTATAGATACTTTTCTTTCGATATATATGGAGACAGTTTCACAACTTGGCTATCGGATTAAACATGGAGGGAGGTCTACTGTTCACAGAACTACTAGTAAGACTGTACTAACGATAATAACATGGAGGGAGAGCTAGATGTGAAAATATAAATCTGTAATAACATTAAAATATATAGTTATTTCTTCCAGATTATTTTTTCCCTCGCCATTTTTTTTCCCGTTATTTGCTTGTTCCAGCAAGGTCCTCCAAATGAGCATCGCTCCCAAGAGTTCCAGATTAAGGGCCACTCGGCTTTGGTTTTGTTCCCAGGACTTTTCTACGAGCCTCCAACCAAAACGTTATATTACACTAATTACATATTTGCATTTAATTTTCAATTCAGCTTTACCAAAAAAATATTCAACTAACTAAAAATGTGAAGAGGAGAAGAATTGACTTCAAAAGAGGCAGAATAATTATCTAAAAAAATTGCCGTAACTAATTAAATTGTTAGTTTTGTATTAATTTATTATTTATAACCCGCCTCGGTGGCGTAGTTGGCTAACGCGCTTGTCGTGTTGAGCTCAACCGCTGAGGACGGGGAGATCGAGGTTCGAATCTCGGTCGGGTGAACTGGGGGTGTCTTTTACAAACTGGTTTTCCACTCTCCCTCCACGAAAATGCGGGTTTACTTCCTTTAATTCAACCTTCCCAATTCCTTACCCATTAGAGTAATTAGTACTTAAAGCGTATAACCCGAACGGGTAGTAAGACGCGCTGCTTAATATTATTTTTATTATTTATACTCAACCGGCAAATATGATAAATATATTTTGAGAGTTTATATAAATTATATCCTGCTTGTGGATGTCATGGAAAAAATAATACATAAAATATGCGTATAAATATATGCCCCATATGGTTTTTAAGTTATCTAAATCTAATTAAAATAATTAAATTATAATAGATTCATGACATTTTATGTAATCCACTGTTTATACTTTCCATAGTGCAATTTTTTTTCTTCCATCCGTTGTCTAGGGGGCCCTACACGCCTACAGGCATCAATCTCGTTTAGTCTGACTTTTTGATGTCCTACTCCATTTGTATATTATTATTATTATTATTATTATTAGCACCGCGTCTTACTACCCGTTCGGGTTATACGCACTTACGCTAATGTGTAATGGTAGGGTGATTGTGAGATGAAATGGAGGACCTACAGTTTAACGTGGAATCCGAACCACGGTGGAGGCCTGGCATTCCTCACATTCACAAGATGTCTTGTCAGAGGTGAAAGAAGTGGTTTGGTAATCAGATAAATCTGTGCCGGGACCGAGGATTGAACCCCGGCCGCCAGCACAAAAGTCTGACACCTTACCCCTAGATCCCTATATACTAATTAAACTAATAGTTTGGTGAAGGTTGAATTGAAAGAAAGTGCACCCGCATTACGTGAAAGGAGGGTGGAAAACAATTTAGAAAACCACCCTCACTGAACCCGACCGAGAACTAACTACGATCTCCCTGTTTTCGTAATAGTTAACTAGTATTAAAATATAAACTATTTGGGTGGGCTTAGGTCGGTTGGCACGCTGAGCGACTTTGTAAAACATGACGTCTGCAACACACAGCTAAGAGCTTGCCACATAGAACATCAGTCAGTTTAAATGTTTACAGTTTTCCAAGAAACTTTTCCGACCCATCGAGGAACTTTCAATGCTGGCAGTTTAGACACCGATACTCGTAACTAAGGGCAGTTGTTTGGTTCGGTCGTAGCACCTGAATAGGGTTCAGGTTAGCACCGAAAGCTTTTAGAGGAACCTTACATGATGATGGTGTTAACGTACCACGTGTAAACAAACATACACACATCACGTTGTGTTGGCTGGTTGTAATAAGGTGGCGGTTTTCAAGGCAAGAAGCAACTATGGGACATTCATATTATTATTGGTTAGATCTTTACCCAATTTAACAAATGGGGATGTCTAAACATGAGTTTATGGAAAAGTGGGTTATTAAAAAATCAATGATTAATTTAGGACAGTGACGCTCTTAAACCTTTTAGCCCTGTTACCCCCTTTACATCCAAATGATAAAAGTAGGCTGTATGGATTTAATATTAATTCAAATGAAGCTGAACATATGAAATATCCACCTTCAATAGCCTAATCCATAGATTTATCCATTTAACACAAATAAAAGAAATAAACTTATGTTAGCATTTAGATACTCTATCCGTTAAAATTGAAAAATGACACGTGGGTTTGGGAACTGAGCTCGGCACCTTTGGCTTAGTACGCCAATCCTCTAACCACTGAGCTATCTAGGAATCGTCCCTTAATGCTCTGCCTTAAAATAGGAGTGAAGAATGACCCTGGTACATGGGACGATTCCTGGATAGATCAGCGGTTAGAGCATTGGCGTACTAAGCCAAAGTTCCCGGGTTCGATTCCCGTGTCCAGGTGTCATATTTCAATTTAAAGAATATGATATTTAAATGCAGCTATAAACTTAATTATCAAATCCAATGGCTTTGCTATTTAAACCATCGTTTATGTATTAGCAATTGATAACGGCTACTTATCCATAGCACAAAAATATTTTCAACAGCAGGAATCACAACTATACATAAAAACATACCTCAAATTTCTTTTATCATCAAATGTATGTTTTCCAAAATATTAGTTTTGGTTGTGTCTATTGGTCTGTAATACGAGAAAACTTTTCAGAGCTATTATTACCCTTAACTGGGCTCATCTGGAAATAACACAATATGTATGACCTAAAGATTTATTAAAAATATTAGAAGTAACAGCATATATGCATATATATTTATTTATATACATGCATCTATATTTATATATATGCATATATATTTATATTCCCTAATAACATATTTTTATTCTGGTAACTATGACCTTAGAATGATACACTAAGGGGACTTTAAACATAATTTATTTAGTTTAGTTTCTAAGTGATGCGGTGATAAATTATTATTTTAGAAATGTATTCCTATTTCCCTAATTAAAACAATTCCATTTTATTTTAAATATTCTTTAACTGCATAGTAAATAAGATTTGAATGACCATCAATGTTACATTAAAACTAAAAATTAATTAATGGGGATCTGGTCCCATCTTCAAAAATTCAAGTAAAGGTTCCATTTACCCTAGGAAACTAGACTGAAAATCTTTATTCAATTCGAATAATGGACTCATCTAGATTGATGCCCTAGTTAACGGACGTGTAGCCTCGAGCCTGTATCTTCGAACACAAGCAGCGGTAGTGGTCGAACAAAACAAACCCACCGCAGTGAGGCCTGTAAATGGGAGGCAATGAGGCAATGAGGCAATATGTCCTATCCAGCCTTGAGGAAACAGAGTATCGGTTAGATGTGTGAAATGTTGGGAGGAGGCCATCGATTACTGGCCAAACGAAACTTCAACGAAAGTCAGAAAGAGCAAACTGAAGTTTAGGCGAAAAACAAATAGCATATTGGGGCCCCTGAGAGGTTATAAATATACGCTACTTTGTGATATAATAATGTCCTAGAGGTTATAAATATACGTTACTTTGTGATATAATAATGTCCTAGAGGTTATAAATATACGTTACTTTGTGATATAATAATGTCCTAGAGGTTATAAATATACGTTACTTTGTGATATAATAATGTCCTAGAGGTTATAAATATACGTTACTTTGTGATATAATAATGTCCTAGAGGTTATAAATATACGTTACTTTGTGATATAATAATGTCCTAGAGGTTATAAATATACGTTACTTTGTGATATAATAATGTCCTAGAGGTTATAAATATACGTTACTTTGTGATATAATAATGTCCTAGAGGTTATAAATATACGTTACTTTGTGATATAATAATGTCCTAGAGGTTATAAATATACGTTACTTTGTGATATAATAATGTCCTAGAGGTTATAAATATACGTTACTTTGTGATATAATAATGTCCTAGAGGTTATAAATATACGTTACTTTGTGATATAATAATGTCCTAGAGGTTATAAATATACGTTACTTTGTGATATAATAATGTCCTAGAGGTTATAAATATACGTTACTTTGTGATATAATAATGTCCTAGAGGTTATAAATATACGTTACTTTGTGATATAATAATGTCCTAGAGGTTATAAATATACGTTACTTTGTGATATAATAATGTCCTAGAGGTTATAAATATACGTTACTTTGTGATATAATAATGTCCTAGAGGTTATAAATATACGTTACTTTGTGATATAATAATGTCCTAGAGGTTATAAATATACGTTACTTTGTGATATAATAATGTCCTAGAGGTTATAAATATACGTTACTTTGTGATATAATAATGTCCTAGAGGTTATAAATATACGTTACTTTGTGATATAATAATGTCCTAGAGGTTATAAATATACGTTACTTTGTGATATAATAATGTCCTAGAGGTTATAAATATACGTTACTTTGTGATATAATAATGTCCTAGAGGTTATAAATATACGTTACTTTGTGATATAATAATGTCCTAGAGGTTATAAATATACGTTACTTTGTGATATAATAATGTCCTAGAGGTTATAAATATACGTTACTTTGTGATATAATAATGTCCTAGAGGTTATAAATATACGTTACTTTGTGATATAATAATGTCCTAGAGGTTATAAATATACGTTACTTTGTGATATAATAATGTCCTAGAGGTTATAAATATACGTTACTTTGTGATATAATAATGTCCTAGAGGTTATAAATATACGTTACTTTGTGATATAATAATGTCCTAGAGGTTATAAATATACGTTACTTTGTGATATAATAATGTCCTAGAGGTTATAAATATACGTTACTTTGTGATATAATAATGTCCTAGAGGTTATAAATATACGTTACTTTGTGATATAATAATGTCCTAGAGGTTATAAATATACGTTACTTTGTGATATAATAATGTCCTAGAGGTTATAAATATACGTTACTTTGTGATATAATAATGTCCTAGAGGTTATAAATATACGTTACTTTGTGATATAATAATGTCCTAGAGGTTATAAATATACGTTACTTTGTGATATAATAATGTCCTAGAGGTTATAAATATACGTTACTTTGTGATATAATAATGTCCTAGAGGTTATAAATATACGTTACTTTGTGATATAATAATGTCCTNAGGGGAATGAGAAAGAAAGAGGGGAACTATGGGGATGGAAGGACATGATGGGAAGTAAGGGGAATGACGGGGGTAATAATTTGTCTCGTGGGATTCCTGTTTTCCTACACCGCGTCTTACCACCCGTTTGGGCTGTACGCATTTAGCTGCACTAATTGGTAGGATTAGGAAGATTAGAATTAAAAAGGTAAGAAATAGATGAAATATCAATATAGGAAATGTGGAAAATTGTTTAGGTAAAAATCACCTAATTACACCTAGCTGGGATTCAAACCCCAAATTTCACCATCACTGGCATATCAAACTATACGAGCATATATAGTTTAGTCCGCGTGGTATCCGCTATGAATACTATTAGATACTTTTGATAATTGCTAACGAGCTTCTGATGAGCTATATAAATATTAAACGTGAACTTTATGAACTAAGTGATTATATGATTACGTTACTTACAAATTAATTAGCTCGTACGACCTATTCGACAGCCAATCACTGTGACATGGGAAGTGTTTAGGCCCCTCCGGGCATCGAGGCGAGGTCCTTGATCTAAGTAGGCCTAAGCGGGGGCAACAGTGAGTGACCAAAAGGCCTAGACCAATCTACCGGCACCAATAATATTATTACTATATTATTTTTACATTGCATGAAATAAAATTCAACCCACATTTAATATTTATTTTTTACCTCCGTGTGTTTGCTATTTGAAAGTGTTAAAAGGGAAGTTGAGTGGTTCTTACACCAATGTTTCTTCCCCCCCTCCCCCAACGTATCTAATTCACCTCTCACAACACCAGTAATCTCAGTAATGGAATCCAGCCCGAAAAAAAAACCTCCAGGAAACTGCAAGCAACAACATTTAGGATTCTTGTTCGATTACATTTATTATCGTTATTATTTGCGCCCCATCGTGTTGGTAGACCTGGAGGGTTCGTGCTCCCATATTCCCACGGGAGTCCCCCTGGCATCCATCAATCAGAGGCACGCTTGGTGGAATTACAGTTGAGGGATCTGGGACCTATTCATCAGGGAGCGCTGGAGAAGTGCCGGTGGTCATGGAGTTCTAGAGGTGCGCTCATGTGTAGGCCCATATTATCTGGGGAGTAGTTCCTACACTCACCTCCAGCAGCGCCCAATCCATTACCTAGGTTCGAGTTGAAAATAATAAGTTAACTATTTGAAGACAGGATCCAATCAACCTGAATAAAAGTATGTGTGAAAGAAAATTGAATTATTATTATTATTATTATTATTAGCACCGCGTCTTACTACCCGTTCGGGTTATACGCACTTGCGCTATTGTGAGATGGTAGGGTGATTGTGAGATGAAATAGAGGACCTACAGTTTAACGTGGGATCCGAACCACGGTGGAGGCCTGGCATTCCCCACAATTCACAAGATGTCTTGTCAGAGGTGAAGGAAGGGTTTGGTAATCGGATAAATCTGTTCCGGGACCTGGGATTGAACCCCGGCCGCCAGCACAGAGGTCTGACACCTTACCCCCTAGACCGCCAGGTCACCCAAAATTTAATTAATTTTTTTATATCTATAGTTTATAATAATCAAAGGAAGTGTTTGTCTGTGTGTGACGCACAGACAAATCCACGGCACGCAGAGATCTGGAATTTTTGACATAGGTGGACAGAAGTGTGTCTCCGAATGTGCCTCAATGCCGGATTTAAAAATAATTATTAGCTCTTTAATTAGGCTATTTTAACAAATGATTGAAGAAAATATTTTTAATCTGTTTTAGAATCACGTGTCAGAGATAACGTTTCGTAATGAAATCGGGCACCATTTTGGAGGGGGTTGGGCTTGTATGGCTCTTATACCACAGTGGATCACGGTCAACACCGTGTGGGATTGCTAGTAATATATTATAATTACGAGAGGCTAATACATTCTTAGAAAGAAAAGTTATTTGTTAGTTTCGCGTCTTCAGGCTTTCTTCGTTTAACTACGTTCGTAGGACGGCGATGATCGTGCAGAATAAATTTACCCGCATCAGGGAGATTGGAAATCCATTTAGGAGAAAAAAAATCTCTTTATTTCCCCCAGTCTGGATTCAAACGCTGACCTTACCATCACCATTAATAATAATTAGATGAGCCTTAAATTTATTCCTTCTGGGCAAAGGTATTTTTTTAAACCCCTGCCACGGCTTCAAAACATATATTATTATTATTATTATTATTATTATTATTATTATTAGCACCGCGTCTTACTACCCGTTCAGGTTATACACACTTACGCTAATGTGTAATGGTAGGGTGATTGTGAGATGAAATGGAGGACCTACAGTTTAACGTGGAATCCGAACCACGGTGGAGGCCCGGCATTCCACACATTCACAAGATGTATTGTCAGAGGTGAAGNGAAGGGTTTGGTAATCAGATAAATCTGTGCCGGGACCAAGGATTGAACCCCGGACCCCCAGCACAGAAGTCTGACACCTTACCCCTGGACCACCAGGTCACCCTTAAAACGTATAAAACATAGCTTTTCGTAGTAAAATAAAGCCACAATCTCGCCTTGTAGTCCGGGGTTTATGACTTTCTCTTTCCAACTGTTCTTTGTGAAGTAATCAGAGAATTGTAATCGTCAAACCCCAACATTATGATGGGTCATGTGGTTGTATGTGACCTTGAGCTCAGAAGGGTGGAGCCTACAGTTCTCTTTGTCTTTTACAGCCGAGATAGATTAATGGATTTCATTCGAAACTAATATTTAGATGGCATGTGGTCTCATAAGTCTACGAGAATTCTATACTTTTATTCTTTTTGTAAAACTATTACCCGCCTCGGTGGCGTAGTTGGCTGACCCGCTAGTCGTGTTGAGCTCGACCGCCGAGGACGGGGAGATCGAGCTTCGAATCTAGGTCGGGTGAGCTGTGGTGGTTTTTTTACTAAATGGTTTTCCACCCTCCCTCCACGCAAATGCGGGTTCACTTCGTCTAATTCAACCTTCCCAATTCCTAATCCATTAGCGTAATTAGTACTTAAAGCGTATAACCCGAACGGGTAGTAAGACGCGGTGCTAATATTATTATTATCATTATTGTAAAACTATTAAGAAAATTTGATTTATTACTGATATTAAAAAAAAAAGATTATAATAATTTAACAAATACGTTACTATTAATGAAGTGTTTTAAATGTTAAAATTGCATTGTATATGTTTTTATTTTAACATATCAACAGAAAGTATTGTAATCGACCTCTAGAATGGACCATTAATAATCCTTACGTTCTTTGTGCCTGAACCTAAAAATATGTATAGTAACATTCTGACTGGTCCAGGCCCAAACACTTGAAACGGTGGGAGGGATTATGTTAAATTTGATATCTAGATGCTATAAGACGGTATCTAGTAACAGATTATTTTTATTTTGACCCAACCTCTAAATTAAGGGTAGTTTAATCTTGAAATATTTTTTTTTTTAGTTCCAAATTTTTCGAAAATGGCTTTAACGATTTGATTTTAAATGTACACATGGAGTTTTTGTCCTCCCGAATGGCACTATTAACTTGGGTTTTGAGTAAAAATTTGTTTAAGATTTTACTGATGTCATTTTCAAAAAGTAAAAATATTTTGAAAATTACAACTGTCTTTTTTTAAAAAAAAATATCTTAAAAATATCAATAGAGATTATTTTAAAAGTGGGTGTCAAACAAGTTTTTTACATTACAAATAATTAAAAAATATTCTAAAAATAATAATTTTATAGTAGTTTAATAAATAGTGACAGTTTTTAGTGATTTAAAAAAAATTATTCTAACAATTTTTGTTCAAGATGTATATTAGGGATTATTTTACATGATAAATTATAATGTGCGTTTATTTTTTTAATATATTATTTTAAGGGTATTTTACTTACAACAATTTATGAATATTTAAAAAAAATTCAAAATTGGCCTTGAAGATTGAACTCAATGATGAGTGCTTGGGAATAGTTTTTTATAATATATAAGAATACATTTTTAATTTTACTAATTAAAACTAATTTTAGGATTGTTTACAAAAATATTATTTTTGAAAATTTAAATTTTTAAATATATTTTAGTAATTTGGTTTAAAAGGTAAATATAAAAACTAGCTCAAGATAGAGATAGGGTGTAATGAGGTGGACTGGATAGAACTAGATCAAGATGGGGATAGGATGTAATGAGGTGGACTGGATATAACTAGATCAAGATGGGGATAGAATGTAATGAGGTGGACTATATAGAACTAGATCAAGATGGGGATAGGGTGTAATGAGGTGGACTGGATATAACTAGCTCAAGATGGGGATAGGATGTAATGAGGTGGACTATATAGAACTAGCTCAAGATGGGGATAGGGTGTAATGAGGTGGACTGGGTAGAACTAGCTCAAGATGGGGATAGGGTGTAATGAGGTGGACTAGATATAACTAGATCAAGATGGGGGTAGGATGTAATGAGGTGGACTGGGTAGAAATAGCTCAAAATGGGGATAGGTGGCCTACTTTTGTAAGGGCGGCAATTAAATTGCGAGTTGCTAATGCCATGGAGTAAGTAAGTCAATATTGTTTCCACGTTCATGACATAATAATATTTTCAATCATTATTTAAGACAGTATTTTTGTACGTGGGAGAGAATTATTTTATTTAGAAATTTGCAACAATCACGACATAGCTTCTTCCTCTCTGATTCCTAACTGCACTCCTGCTTGATGTATTGTTAAAAGCTTAGTTAAAATTATACCTGAATAAGTAAAATGGTATTTTTAGTTTTGAGTATAGAATGTAATGCCTTATTATTCTTAACCAAACAAATATATTACTAAACCATATTTACATAAATATTGTGTGAATTATTATTTTTAGTCCGTAGAACCTAAGCATTGGGACATCGAGTAATGCGATTATAAACACACATTACATAGAGTTTTGATGATTCAACATTATATTATTATTATTTGTATTTTTTATTAACAATTCCAGGAATGGAAATAGCTGTTTTAAAACACTCAAGGGGAAGAAAAAACAACCAAATGTTTCCAACTAGAGTGTTTTTTTTCCCCCCCACTACCATTAGATTCTGTGTTTTGAGCGCGAGTTTAATGGAGCAGAAATCTGATACGACGCAAGCAAAGCTTTCGTTGGAAGAGTTCATTGTTGTGCTCTCCTGGGTTCCGCACTGATAAACTCATTCTTTTTTAAAAACTAAATATCAAATAACTTACTCAAAATATATTTGTTACACAAAATTATCAGTGTGAAATATTCCTTTATTTATTTATTTTTTGTTTTCAAAGGAGAACTGAGAGTATGCATTTGATGCCTACATTTTAAGAACTCATTAAATTCATTAAAAATTGTTTCAAGGATATATAAAAAATATTACAACTTTTTTTGATGGACACAAAGTTAAAAAAAAAATATTCCACCTAACAATTAAGCCAACAACTATGTAGTTAAAAATAAATCGTAAGGGGGTTCCTTCTGCTATATATATAATCCAAACATTATTAATTATCTTAACCTAAATCCCTCCTAGACTTGGTAATACACACATGATATTATTTCAATGTATTATACTGTTCATTTTTGTGTGGTCTGGTTTGTTGGTGATGGGAAGGTTGGGATTTGTATCCCGACACGGTATGGTTTACCCCTTTATCTTTATAGATGCAGCAGGTGACCTGGCGGTCTATGAGTGGGGTATCGGACTTCTGTTTTGGGTGTCCGGGTTTCAATCCTCGGTCCCGGCACAGATTAATTTGATTGCCAAACCCTTCCTTCACCTCTGACATTAATATCTTGTAGTCCACATAAAATAATAAATATAATTTATGAATGACTAAATATATATATATATAATGAGGAAAATAGGGGGGGGGAGTAAAATAGGAATAGGATGGGGTAGTAGGGTAGTATAAAAAGGTAATCACAATGCCACAGGGTCATCCCAAGGTCGTTTCAAAATACTCGCAGAATTGCTTAGTAAGCTGCTTGTTTTTGTGTTCATCACAGCTCGTTAACAAACAGTTCCAGACTAAATTGTCTACACAGGCCTTATCTGTGAAGTTTGTTAAACCTCAACTCACGTTAGTGATCTGAAACCAGCAATGTCAACCAAGAAACACATTACAATTCTATGAAATTATACCAATTTAATTCAGTTAACTTTGGCGGAAATTTCTAGAACATGCTATGTGGTTTATTTTTAAAAAAAATTAGAGTAAACTTTTGAAAATGTGGTGTATGCGTGAACTACTATCTTGACTGAAATGGTTTTCTTTAGATGAGTTTTGATTGGAACTAATATTATACTTGCTAATAAGCTGCCGTAACATCACGTGACTGTGAGCTACGTACTATGTCGACTGAGTTTAACCTGGAAACGTTATAATAGCAAGCGAACATGCGACACAGATATTACCAATGTAAACGTAGCGCCTGGGTGTATAGGTTGTACGCTGACCAGGGAAGGACGTACGATTGCCTGCCTAGAGACCAGTTAGGCGCTTATATCGCAACTTGGCAGTTTAAAAAACAGGAATATGTTATGGATTATATATCATTATCCTAGAAAATATAATAAAACGTTTCACAAAAAGACAATCCAATATTTTCAGTTAAGTTTATGTGTAATTATATTTTACCTCAGGATATAAGGTTTTAGTTATTTCTACTTTATGTTTAATGATACGCCCCATTGCTGTCTTCATAAAATTAAACTGTTGACTATGCTAAGTTATAGCGAAGCAATGTATGTGATACCAAACTTTACCCACACACTCGACGTCATGTGTAATGATTTTATGCAAATTATAATTTCACTTATCTAATGAATTATCTTAAATATTCACTCTCCATATATCAGAGTAGATAATTTGTCAATAATAGCCATCACACCGACACTAGAATACATCGATAAATGTTGTCTTTGAAGTCAAATAGCAAACATGTGCAAATTGTTTTAAGAATCATAAATTATATATAAAAAAAGTTTCATTAGTAGCCTAGTATTGAGGCCGAACTCCTTAAACTCTCAATTCCACATGACCAACTTGTATTTTACTTCTTCTTTATATTCCCCAGTTCACCCCATCAGCAAGAGCCAAAAGATTGAAGTCATTGTTGTTATTCAATCTTTTCACTATCTTCATAATTTCAAGCATCACAGTAATAACAGTATGTAATGATCCCGTTTTATTGAATTGATTTCTAGTGCATTTAAATTTAGGTTGTGTTAATTTTATTTAGTCTAACTGTACGGTTGCTGTTTTTATTTCCGTACACGTGCAAGCGGGCTACGGTTAATAGCATTCAGTTTGCTTGTTTACAGCCCCCGCAATAATTAAAGGGAAAAAAACTCATTGTAGGTGCGAGAAAGAGAGCAATATGCTTCATTTGTAAATTATATTGTTTTTATGTTCTTTTTCTAGAATTAGTTCTACTTGTGTCCGTAAGAGCTCAGCACCTCTTGGGCACAATCTGAGTTTGAAGTCTGATAATTAGTGTTTGTTTTGGCTTTTTCTTGACAGAGTTATTAACTGTCGATTCGGGCTAAGACGTGTGTGTACCCATGTGGCAAATTCATCATGATATATATATAGTAAATCAACTTTCAATCATTTACTTTTTTCGACAATTAAACTAAGACAATTTCTATAAATTCTAAATAAAAGTTATATTTAATAACATAATAAAATTTCTTATTCTGAAAATTGAAAAGGGGCGATTCATGGATAGCTCAGTTGGGAAGAGCATTAGTGAACTAATCCAAAGGTCCCGGGTTCGATTCCCATGTCCAGGTGTCATTTTTCAATTTTTAGAATATGATATCTTGATGGAGAATTCCTCAATAAAAAGCATAAATAAAAGCTTCGGCTATTTAATTAGTAATAAAATGTGTTTAAATTATCAGATATTTAAATCGCAGGTACGTGTAGAAAACACCGTATCGCGACAGGTATAACAGAGGTGACGTTGCGCTACCCCGTTTTACTCCTTTACTTGTCACGATCCAGTTTGAATAACCATCCCCTATCTGAGTTCAGCTCATGCGGTATTAGTATAATATTATAACTCTGCCAATATATTACCGAAATGTTTATTGATACCATGAACTTCACAAAACTGCAAGACTTAAGGGAATATATTTATTTTCTCCGCCACGTCTTACTAACCGTTCAGGTTATAGGCATATGTACTAATTACGCTTTTGTGTTCGGGATAGGTGAGGTTGATTTTTTAATATAAAGTGTACCCGTGTTTGCATAGAGGAATAGTGTAAAACCATTAACGAAAGATCATCCTAAGAACAACTGATACGGATTTAAACCCTTTTCCTTTCTACTCTTTTGTGAAACTGACGCCTTAGATCATGTTATGTTGCCAAAGAAGCGGGTTACAAAGAAAATGTTTCCCAAAAATTGAATTTTTGTTTAAATAATTTTAGGGTTTGTTTATATCCTAATGTGATTTTATTTTAAAAATTATTACTCAATCAGGTGAAGATTTGAAATCAAGAGTAGTTTCTAGATCAGGTGACCTGGTGGTATAGGGTGTAAGGTGTCAGACTTCTGTGCTGGGGGTCCGGGGTTCAATCCTCGGTCCCGGCACGGATTCATCTGATTACTAAACCCTTCCTTCACCTCTGACGTCTAAGACAACTTGTGAATATGGGGAATGCCAGGCCTCCACCGTGGTTCGGATTCCACGTTAAACTGTGGGTCCTCCATTTCATCTCACAATCACCCTACCATTACACATTAGCGTAAGTGTGTATAACCCGAACGGGTAGTAAGGCACGATGCTAATAATAATAATAATAATAATAATAGTTTCTAGATATCCAAACAAATCAACCCTAAATAATCGATTTCCTTCCATGTTAATGACTTAATTAGCATTATGTATGCTAAGATAACGTGTCCAAACCAGTGTCGGCCTCTCTGAAGTTGACTAGTTTAGTTTGATCCTGAAAGTTTGCTGACTTCGTGTTCTTCATTCGTCTGCCGGGGAGAGTTCCTTTGCTTGCACTCCGAGGTTGAACACGGGGAAGCCCCCCTATGTAGAGCTTTTACGACCCTCTCAGGAAATCCCCTTTACCTCCATTTCTACCCTACCCTACCCTAGCTTGTAGGCAGGTATAACAGCATCGCCATATCGACGTTCGCACCGTACCAAAACCTGGAGGATATCCCCAAAGCTAGTTTCATTTTAACTGATCATAACATCACAAGGGCTTGATTAGTTTCCTGAAGTATTAGCTGTAAATATCCCCCCCCCGTTAAGTGTTTCACAAACTGTGACAGGCGTACCACTGAGTCTTATCAATCATAACATATGTTTTGATAGTAGTAAGTCTGATAAACAAATCAACACAAATATTGACGTTATGTCAAATTTTACGTAAGACTTTTTTCTCCCCCTCTAGGATGACTTTGTTTAGCTTACCATTAAGGATGTATTAAAACATTGAAATACCGTTTATTCTTTACAATATAGCAACTATTTGTTTTAAATAAGTTTACCTTCTCTTGATCACTAGGAAAGGTAAAGTATTGTTATCATCCAAATATATTGAATCCAAGATTTTGATAAATATCAACGTTTCATAAGCCCATGAATCAGAAAAAATTGTTTTCGCGATACAATGTGTCTTTCTACATTATATATCTGTTCATTGGCTTAGAGCTGAAACACTCTCACCAATTCCGCTGAAACGTGGTATTTTGATCTTGAATGGATAAAAAAAGCTATTTTCTCAAAATGTGCTTAAATGATTTTTTATTAAAAATCGAGATCTATACTGTTTAGCATTAAATACATAATGACATATCTGATTTGTTAAAAAAAAAAGGACACATTTTCATATACATTGAAGAACTTTAGAGGAATTAATACGCTAATTGGTTATGGATGATGGAGGTAGAATTAATAATAAATGTACCCACGTTTACGTAGTTAATTGTCTGAACTCCAGATATAATACTAATATGATATTGGCAGTAGAAGAAAGATTACAGCTGACTTTGTCTATAGTGGGTATTTTACAAGGAAGCAGTTGGCACTCCTGTGTCTGCTAGAGAGAGTCTCGCCTCCATTACCGAGAAAGGTCTAAGCCGAATTGCCGTCATATTGCGCCTGTAAGTAGACTATTGTGTCCTAGACACTATTGTGGTAAATGTCTTACAAGGGATTATGACACAAGCTGTGTGTAGAAGAGACTGAGCAAGGGAAGGAGGAGTCTAGAATATTGATATAGTACCCGCCCCCCCTTCCCTTCCTTAACCCTTTCTTGGTACACTCTGTTACAACCCTTTCTTATGTTGTAGATGGTCTGGGACTCATTTTATTTGGTCAACCCTTACACAGCTTATAGTTGGCAACAAGGTAGAAACATGGGGAACTAACTACTTCAAACAGAACTAGTGAAACTACCACAATTTAATAACTAATGGAATTACTTCTAGATAGAAATAGTGAAACTACTACAATTTAATAACTAATGGAATTACTTCTAGATAGAAATAGTGAAACTACCACAATTTAATAACTAATGGAATTACTTCTAGATATATATAGTGAGACTACTACAATTTAGTAACTAATGGAATTACTTCTAGATAGAAATAGTGAAACTACCACAATTTAATAACTAATGGAATTAATTCTAGATAGAAATAGTGAAACTACTACAATTTAATAACTAATGGAATTACTTCTAGATATACATAGTGAGACTACTACAATTTAATAACTAATGGAATTACTTCTAGATAGAAATAGTGAGACTACTACAATTTAATAACTAGTGTAATCACTTCTATATAGAAATAGTGAGACTACTACAATTTAATAACTAGTGGAATTACTTCTAGATAGAAATAGTGAGACTACTACAATTTAATAATTAATTGCATTACTTCTACTTCGAGCCCTTATATTTGCTATATTTTCTCAAGTAATACTGTTAGTAGTTAGTACTGTTTCCTTGTCTTCTAGTTCAGGCTAAAGGTAGCATAAGGCGAGAGGTATATAAATGTTTGTTGTGTTCAGACGGGTGGTAGGAGGAATAGTTCTTGAATCCCGGAAGGAATGGAATAACTTGGCACTATGCCGTTTAAACAATATTTACAGTGAACAAATTAATGATGTTAAAATATTTTTGTATGCATGTTTATTTTTTCTAATTCTTCTATTTCATTTATTTTATTATTTATTTTCTATTTTATTTTGCGTAACCTCCTCATATTTATGCCATCCTGGGCCATAGTGATATAATTAAAATTCACGGTCAAGCTCCAGCATGGCCCACAAGGAAACACTTTGCTTAACTTGACCATTTTTCAAGGCCTGTTTAAAGAGTTGTTTTGTATTAATCATGAAAATAATTGATTCGTCCTATTATATAATTATATTGCATTCTCTAATACAAATTTTATCCGAAAATATAATTATCAATTTAAAATGTTCTGTTTTTAGTTAATTCTCGTTGGTTTTAGTCTACCTATTTTCAAAATTATAATACCAAATACGAACGAAAGCGTCCTCTTAAATTAAATTAAATTAAATTAAATTGCATACCAGTAGAGTTCTCAGGTGATGATCTCTAAACCAATAGCTTAAGACTTCACCCCGTAGTGCATTGTGGCTTAGAATATTTCCACTCTACTCGGCGATTGTGGATTGAGAACTTTTTATATGACATATTGATGGATTATGCAACGTCAACCTCAAATAGAAGAAATAGTTAGCGGGTTAGTTGGGCACCATTTACCTCAAATAAAAGGAATAGTTATCGGGTTAGTTGGGCACCATTTACCTCAAATAAAAGGAATAGTTAGCGGGTTAGTTGGGCACCATTTACCTCAAATAAAAGGAATAGTTAGCGGGTTAGTTGGGCACCATTTACCTCGAATAAAAGGATTAGTTAGCGGGTTAGTTGGGCACCATTTACCTCAAATAAAAGGAATAGTTAGCGGGTTAGTTGGGCACCATTTACCTCAAATAAAAGGAAGAGTTAGCGGGTTAGTTGGGCACCATTTACCTCAAATAAAAGGAATAGTTAGCGGGTTAGTTGGGAACGTCATTGTAGAATATTATTTGAAAATGAATACAATAAATTGCTAGAAGACTTCAGTTAATTAGAATCCATCCTGTTGAACCCTAGCTATTCCCTACAGTATGTCTAAGGTAAAATGAATGAATTCCTATTGAGATGGGGTGCAAAGCTAAGAAAGGAATCATACTGCAAGGTAGCAGTGTCAAATCAACCTTTTGCCAAAGGAGGAGGGGAGGATATTTTGCGGTAGCCAGGGATCAAAAGCAGTAACCAGTACCTATGCCCGATCGGTTTTGGAAAGCCAATACAATTTAAAAACCTACCGATTATAAATGCTCATGCGCTTTGAAACTAGATACAGGCAGGAATCTACGTCGACTGTATTGGCACAATTTAAATTAACTTGTTCGACGGGAGGTTTGTTTGTGGTTCTGTGTTAAGGTGTGTCCTGACACGACACACATGATTAGACAACGTCTATTGTAATAGTAAACGATAATATGTATTAATAAATTCGAAAACAAAACAGCTTGATAATCAGCTGTAACTATATTCCGTTACAAACCATCGTGGGTCATCACACATTTCTGCAATCTTGTTGCAATTGCTGCTTCATTAAAACATTTTCTGCTCTTTATTTTGGAATAATGTGTTAGTCTATCATTAAAATAGTAATTATTAGAAGTGACTAATAATGTTATTTTTAGACATAAGATTAGAAATGTGTTTTAAATATAGTAGTTTTTTTTAATATTCCTGTCTCGCAGCTCTGTCAGTCCCAGAAGAGCTGCTCCTACGTTTTCTAGGACATGACTGTACCTGTGTACAGTCACAGAGGCTCAGTAGCTGTTGCAACGAGAACACAAGTAGGATTACCGGGGAGATCAACAGACACCTGTTTGATGACGTCATGATCTAGGGAACTGTATACTAAGCTATAAGTGTTCCATAACTAAGCTAGGACTTTCCAGACTATAAGCTTTAGCCTTCGAATTCCCACCCTCGCTTTCTCGCGCTCTGTTTGGGATTAGAGATGGAACAGAGGTAGCGTCGTCCAGATAAAAAAAAAATGTTACACTTTGTGTCTCTAACTCTGACGTCACCCTTTGTTCGTTCTGCCATCTTGTGTGATCTTTGTTAGCGTTTTCCTATAAGATTATTATAAAAATGATATTGTTTTTAATCTTAACTACACTGTGAATGTCCTGAAGGGACTCTGGTGAAACCACGATAGGCTTAGCGAGCCAGTGGTGGATGCAAGATCTATTTAAAAATAGGAAGGGACAATAGAATAATATATAGAATTTTTATAAACACAAGTCATCCCCTGGTGTTTGTAACCGCTTGGATGTGTCAGTTTCAGTGACCGTGCCGCGCCTTAGCTCTCGTAACCCCTCTTTCCCCCTCTTACCCCCACAAAGTGTATTAATACACTGTTACGGTGACCTGGCGGTCTAGGGGGTAAGGTGTCAGACTTCTATGCTGGCGGCCGGGGTTCAATCCTCGGTCCCGGTACAGATTTATCTGATTAACAAACCCTTCCTTCACCTCTGACAAGACATCTTGTGAAGTGGGGAATGTCAGGCCTCCACCGTGGTTCGAATCCCACGTTAAACTGTAGGTCCTCCATTTCATCTCACAATCACCCTACCATTACACATTAGCGTAAGTGCGTATAACCCGAACGTGTAGTAAGACGCGGTGCTAATAATAATAATAATAATAATAATAATACACTGTTGGTTTTTAAAATATTTTATCAAACGGTCTATAAGGCAATTGCTCACGTTTGATAATTTTGAAATCACGCTTAATTTAATTTGTTTACTGATAATATATTCTTATTGGATGTGTCATCTGACTTTTTACACATATGTTTTGTTTCCTGTTCTTTCAGGGATTGTCGGGATGACGCGGGAGGGGACTTAAATCACCACGAGTGACGTCACAACCGTCCGGGATGCGAGAACTATAATGAGTACAGCAGCGGCATGCTGGACCGCCACCATCTTGATTTACCTCATCTGTTCAGGTACAGCTGCGCTGGTTCTTGACCACACACACACACACACACACACACACACACACACTCTCTCACACACACACACACACTTACACACACTTACACACACACACACTTGTATGGTGAAGTGGAATAAGTATACCACTGGAAACACATGTGTAAGAAACAAACAGCTTGGTAACGTCAACATTTGTGTGAATTGGTTGATTAATTGGTTCTATAAAGTCTATAATATGTTTGTATCCTGTCGTAAATTTAATATTATAATTATTTATTTTATAAACTATATTATAACTACACAATCCATATGTTTTGGTTGGGATACTTTAATATCACATCAGATTAGGGAACGCCATATATATAGTATTTTATTTGTTTGAATAAAATTATATAAAAATGCATTTTCTGCTTGAATAGAATCAAAATTGTAAATCGGTTAGTCTACTTTTTTGCTGACCAACTAAATTGGAATGAAGTATGATTAAATGGTTAGTATAGATACAGATGTGGGAAATAATAATATTAATATTAATCGAGTTGAATGGCAGAGATAAGGTTACCACATTTTATTAAACTTATCCAATACAATTATAATGAAGTTAAACAGAATGATATATATATAAAAATACACAAATAATTAAATAGAGAAAGTCTAGCTTAAATAACCCACCTCTGTGGCGTAGTTGGCTAACGCGCGTGTCGTGTTGAGCTCGACTGCTGGAGGACGGGGAGATCGAGGTTCAAATCTCGGTCGGGTGAACTGGGGGTGGTTTTTCCTAAATGGTTTTCCACTCTACCTCCACGCAAATGCGGGTTCACTTCCTCTAATTCAACCTTCCAAATCCCTGATCTGTTAGAGTAATTAGTACTTAAAGCGTATAACCCGAACGGGTAGTAAGACGCGGTACTAAAAAAAAACTAAAAATATAGCTAAAATACACTTGGATTACATAATATCAGAACAAGAGATCATTTTAACACAAACATTAATAATTCACACACACACACACAAGAAGCTGTGATTAGATATTACTTCATTATATGCAATGGTCCACACTCATCCAACTATTCTCCGAGATGCATTCAATCGTCTGTCGATTTCAGCCCAGGAGTAGTCTTTAACATTGTAAATGTAATAGTTGGATCCACTAGTAAAACACTAAAAAGTAAATATCCATTATATCACAATATAATTTGATTGAACGAGTTCACAGAAACTTACGTAAGTGCATTAACCACTTCACAATCTTCAATGAAGCATATTTAGAACGTGTTATATACTGAAACAATCTAGGATATATTCTTGAATTAACTGTTAAAACAAAGCCGTAGCCAGGGGGGAGTTTTGGGGGTTGAAACCCCCCGCGAAATTTTATGCACAAAATATATATGGGTTTATTTATGGTTCAAACAATATAAAAATTAAGATACAAATACAAATTAAGGGGCTGTGTTACCATAAAAAGAAAAGAACTTCAGATAAGCCTCCAGAGGTGTTAAATATTTAGAAATTTTCCTAATCTTCGGCATTTTGGGGGTTATTTTATCAATAAAAAAACATCATAGAGCATCAAAAAGTGTTTAATATTTAGAAATTTTTCAAGTCTTCGGCAATTAAGGGGTTATTTTACCATGAAAAAAACCCACTTGAGAGAGTTTCTAGAACTGTTTATCATTTAGAATTTTTTCTAGCTTCCAACAATTGGGGGTGTCCCCACCAACCTTTATCCCCCCCCTCCCCCCCCCCCCGCTGAAATTATTGGCTGGCTATGACCTTGTATTATAGATCTAATGGCTACCTTGTAGGGCTTGTATAATTCTATACGTGAGTGTTTTTTTCTTGCGACTACAACTAAAATCTAGACCGTGCTATACAACACAAAAAGTCGCGTAATCCTTTCCAGGCGGGGAGTCCCCATGAATCTATTTATTCCTCACGTGAGCTCTGGGACTCTGCGAAGCTAGTCTTGAGTCAAGAAGGGACTAAGTAACATGAGTGGGAGCAAGAAGGGTGAGGGGGTAATTGTCTCTTCTCCACCCCAACCCCTAGGGGCTGAATTATTTATTCCCGAAAAGCGGCGCACAGGAGAGCACGAAGAACAATTTATAAGACAAACCATGAAGGATGTTACGAAGGAAGCCCGCGTGGTTTTCAAGATTTTATAGCAGCTCTAATATGAAAGTACTCCTCTCTAAAAAAAAACATTAAAAATCTTTCTATTTGCGTTATATATCCTAGTAAAATGGAATTAATAAATTTTCTGAAACTAATATTCAAATCATCCCCACTTCACTGAGCTCATTTACTCAACATAATTTTTATTTTTAATAAAACTTATCACTTTTTTTTGAAAATGATTAGCTGATGGAAAGTGGAACTTTTATGAATTATTATTATTATTATTATTATTATTATTATTATTATTATTATTATTATTATTAGCACCGCGTCTTACTACCCGTTCGGGCTAT
>CABEEJ010006273.1:0-41444 GCA_901482245.1 Timema douglasi
AACTGTGAGTGAAGAAAAACAGAGCGTATTTGGTTTTATTGTTTATCATTTGGTATTTAGGGGTTGTAGACAACGGTAGGCTGTAATGATCTTAAACATTTAAGTGAAATAGGTTAATTAAAAACACTAGGAATGTGCAATTTATTTGGAAAATGGATGTAAGCTTAACACATTTGGAACAGTCAATATTGCTTCACGGATAAATTCTGCGGTCAAAATTTCAATCCAAAAACACAATGAACATGTGTCAAAAAATAGTCACATAAGGCAGAGCTTAAAATACTGTGGTAATTATGAACTGGGATTAAGAGGCCACAGTCATCAAAAATCAACTGGCCCTTTGTTCTAAGAAAGAAATTAATAAAATTCCAAACTCCAGCAACAGAGTCATCAATATGATTGACAATCAGAAGAACAGGCGCACCAAACTTTTGTACAAGTAATGACAATGTCATCACTTCGTAAGTTTAATTTAAACTTGTATTCTTTTATTCTTTCTGTTTGTAGATTTGTTTAGTGATTTTGTAAGTTTTGTTATTTTTAAAAATTAGGAAAACTAAATAAATGTAATTAAAAGTGTGAACACGTGGTGAAAAAAAAAAAATCATTGCTATTAAACTTTGACTTGGTACCACCAAAAAGAAATATCACGCTCCGCCACTGGCTTAATGTATAAATGGGTAAATGTATGAGGGATGCATGCGAGGATATGGTTGGTGTACAAATGAACAATGTGAACGAGAGAGTGCTGTTATATGCAGATGATGCCATATTAATGGCTGAGAATGAAAGTTACTTGCAGAATGAATTAAATCGTTTGAATTTGGTGATAGGTAGACTGGATCTTCGTATAAATATCTCCTAAACTAAGGTCATAATTTGATAAGGTCGAATCAGGAAATGATCGTGAGTTTAGTATAAATGGAAAACTGTTAGAACAAGTGAATGATCTTGTGTGTCTGGGGAGAATGTTCGGTAAAAATTGAAGGATGGACGGGGAAATTGACAGATGAGGGAACGCATCTCGGAGAGTAGTTGTATGTATGTGGACTATTGCAAAGAATTTAATAGTATCAAAAGAGGCAAAGATAGGAGTATATAAAAGTGTGTTGATGCCAAGATTGTTTTATGGATGTGAAGCGTGGGTTTGTCAGGAGAAACACAAGAGCAAGGAGAATGCAGTTGGAATGAGATATCTCTGGAATGTGTTAGTGGAAAAACTCGTGTGAACAGAGTCAACAATAAATGGATGCTGAAAGAGTGTGGTTTGAAATGGAACTCAATATGTCAAGTGAAAGACGTGTCTTTAGTTGGTTTGGGCATGTCGGGAGGATGAGAGTGGATCAAGTGGCAAAGTAAATATATGAAGGTCGAGTGTGTGGTAAGATGTATACAGTTGGATGTAAGACGTGGCTAAATGTTGTAGATGAACTTGTGAAAAAGAGGAACATTAATAGTTTTAATAATAAAAGAGCATGTATGACTCGGTGTATGGATGTTGTCAAAGCAAGGGGGTATGCAACAGTAGGGAAATGTGGAGAAAGTTAGTTAGGATGGATTAAGTACAATTTTTTTATTGATATACATAGCCTACACAGTTTCTTGCCTACCCTATAAGGGAACAACGTGCTTTGGCATGCATGTACAGGGTTCGGCAGAAATATCTCCCCCGATTTCCCGCTGCTGACGGTGGCGTGCTTGTAGTATGAGGCATGGCATAGTTACGCCATTTTGTAGAGAATAATTTGTTATTGGTACTTATTTAAAAACACTGATTTTGTCATCGCCACACAGCGATTATTTCGTACAAACTTTAGGCTAGGTTGACATACTGCAGTATCCGATAACAAGACAATGTTTTAGGTGTCAAATTTTAGGGCTACAGGTACAACTTTGAAGAAGAAACCACCTGGTAGACCACCAAGTGTTCGAACAGTGAGAAAGGCAGCTACACAATCTCCACAATGCTCAGCTCTTAAACACACTGCTGCATTAGGAATTTCCGATCAGAGTGTAAGGAGAATTTTACATGCAGACTTACATTTTCATCCGTACAAAATGGTCATACAGCAGCTAAATGAACGTGACTGGATTAACCGTGTTGCTTCTTGACAGGCTATTCTTGAAAATGTTCCAGTGAACTCTATTGTGCCGTCAAGTGATGAAGCCCATTTTAATTTATTGGATTATATAAATAAGCAGAATTTTCGATACTGGTCAGAAAAAATCCTCTACAGCTACACAAGCGTCCACTGCACTCTGAGCGTGTTACGATTTGGTACGCAGTTTTTGAACTTGAAATAATAGGGTCATACTTTTTTGAGGAAAGAAAGTAATCATTTACAGTAACTTCTGATTGTTATGTCAACATGTTACATGACTTCTTGCAACCAAAATTCAACGAATTCGGAGATCAGGCCGAAAATTTGTGATTTCAACAACATGGTGCCACTGCTCACACTGCAAGACAATCCATGAATGTCCCAAGAGAATGTTTCCCTGGCATCTAATCTCACAATGAAGCGACATCCCATGGCCTGCACGGACCCGATCTTGCTCATGTAATTTTTCCCTCTGGGGATATCTAATGGCTGAAGTCTTTTAAAAGAAGCCAAGAATCATTGATAATTTGAAAGCTACTATTTGACAAGAACTCACTGCAATACCACCGGAAACGACGAGGCAAGTGATGCAGAGCTTCAGAGCAAAGCTGTAAACCTGTATAGTAAAGAAGGTCAGCATATGAGAGATATAATTTTCAAAAATTAAAACAGTTATGTGAAAATAAATAGTAAACATTATTCACCTAGATTATACAATTAGATTTTTTATAATTTCTATTATAACTGTTTTATTCACTTTTCTAATGTGGAGATATTTTTGCCTAACCCTGTATATACGAGGGTTGTTCAATAAAGAAACCAAACTTTTGCTATAACATCTTTATTGCTCATTGTACAACATTTTATGCACTGTACCCCTCAAATTATTCCCCTCTACTGGCAATAAACCGTTCCCAACGCTGCTTTAATTTTTAGAAAGCCTCCTGGAACACACTTTGTGGGATGGCGCGCAGGTCTCTTGTCGCATTGTCCTGAATCTCCTCTATGGTTTGGAAACGACATCCTTTCAACGGGGTTTTAAGTTTGGGAAACAGGAAAGAGTCTGCTGGGGCTAGGTCCGGAGAATACGGTGGATGGGGCACTATGGGAGTGTGATGTTTTGCTAGATAGCTGCGGACAAGGAGCGACGCGTGAGCCGGCGCATTGTCATGATGCAACATCCAAGTCTGGTTTCCCCACAATTCAGGCCTTTTCCTGCGCACAGCATCCCTCAAACGCGCTAGAATTCCCTGTTAGACTTCCTTGTTTACTATCTGACTATGTGGTACAAATTCGTGATGAACAATGCCTTTGCAGTCAAAAAACACAACCAACATCACCTTGATCTTTGACCGACTTGGGCATGTTTGTTTGTGGACAAGGAGACCCTTTGCCCACCCACTGCGACGACTGCACCTTCGTTTCACTATCATAACCATAAACCCACGTCTCATAGCCTGTTATGATGTTCTTAAGGAAGTTTTCATTGTCATTGGCAGTGGCAAGCAGTTCCTGGGTGATTTCATTACGGGTCTGTTTCTGATTGTCAGTCAACAAATGCGGCACAAATTTCGCACTGACACAACGCATCTCAAGTTTGTCACTCAAAATTTGATGGCATGATCCTACGCTGATGCCCACCTTGTCAACAACTTCTCGAACAGTTAAATGACGATTTCCACGAATGACAGCACAAACTCACTCGACATGGTCATCATCTGTTGATGTGGAAGGTCGTCTAGGCTTGGGATCGTCACCAACCGACATTCTGCCATGTTCAAAACGCTTAAACCACTCATAGCACTGCGTGCGACTCATACAGTCCTCCTCGTACGCTTGGCTAAGCGTTTGAAATGTCTTTGTAAAAGTGTTGCCAAGTTTGTAACAAGATTTCACACACACACGTTGTTCTTCAAGCTCTTTCATTGTCACTTTGGCACTAATCCGATGAACAGCTTGTGCACGTGCTCACTTCAGCGGATGTAGCTCGTCAACTAACAGCCAGAGTGAAACGCGGCAAATGGCAGTTTGTTGTCTAAACCTGCCACTACGCGCTCAGTAGTCGCAGCGCGCTCCCTCTGCAGGTTGGTGCGCTATTTCAAAAGTTCGGTTTCTTGTTGAATACACCTTGTATATTATTGGTTTATCTTAACCTGAGACTGGAAGTAAACAAACATTCCCATATCACTATGTGAAGGACATACATGATTGGTGGAACACCAGTAACTTTTTGTTTATATTCAATGTAATCATGAACGCCACTAGTTAATGTTATTTTTGTGGGAATATAGTTTCTTAAAAGAAATTCTGGGCGTTCATTACCCATCACTGTTTATTATGTTAATTTAAATTTAAGTGCTACAAATTATTTTATTTTATAATTTATTATATAGATATATTGGTTTGTTCATAGGCCTAATTCAGACAATACATTTGTTGACTCCCTGATGCAATTAATTTGTTAAGAAATAATATAATTCTAATATTTAATAAATTCTGATAACTATCCATGTCTTACTTCCTCATTTTTAGAAAATATTTCATTTATGTACACTGAGTCTTTCGAATTCTCTGCTTATGCGTTGTCACCTTGACATGTACCCCTTGCGAGTTGCATTGGCAAGGACACGGAGAAGGATGCTGATGTTCTTCTCGCACACCTTCGAGTCCAAGGACAGAATATGTCGCTGACATGTCCTTGGTGCTGTGTTTGACTGGCAACGGTTTTATTATTCTCTTTTTGTTTGAGAGAGCTCAAAACCTTACCCTATCTGCCATTTTAACTATTGTACTGGTTTCTAAATCAGACAAACATGTTTGATAATCTATCATTTCTTGTGAAAAGAAGCCTCCAAAAATTTGTAGTTATGCCTAATAATTGAACAGTCTATTTTAAAATAATATAAGGTGTATATTATATGGTGTTCATCGACTTGGTAAACCAAAATGAAAGGGGATTTGCTTGGTCAGGGAAAGGTCATTAAAAACTCAGGGAATTTTATCAAATTTCTGGAATTTTTACATATTCACTAAAAAAAAAATTCAATTTCAATGGTCAAAATAACATTTTTATTTCAGTTAATACAATGTTAACACAATTTTGCATAGGATTTTTAATCTCATTTTTTCAAAGTCAACACGTGATTTTCATGTCACCAGTCCACCTTGCTACCACGTGTTTTTAAGATTCCCCCCCTTCAACATCTCTTGATTGTAGTATTTGTAAAGTACCACCTATTTAATCGATAAACATTGTTGCATGGTCTATCAATACACCTTTTTGTTGTAGCCCTATATATATATATATATATATATATATATATATATATATATATATAGAGAGAGAGATTAAAATAATTGATTTTGGGTCATATTTTCATTTTACTATAGTTAAAAGGATCATCCCCACATCGGGAGCGGTTGGGGGCTGTAACTCCAATACATCAATAGTCAAATGTTAACATATTTAAGGATTTATTTGACATACTCTAGATAATGTACTTAAAAACTAAGCGAAGGTTCTATTTCAAATAGAATTCAAGTTTATATGCATTAAAACTTATGATATTTATACATACTTTTTGTTTTTTAATAATGTATTCTTAAACTATAATTTTATGTTCCATTCCAGGGGTCGCCAACACATTGAGTATGGGAGATTCTTTCAAAATGTCAAATTGTTTCACGATCTACCCATATTTAAAATTTTCCATATGTTTTGTTTACTATATTGTAACCTTTAGAGAGACTTCTGCCCCATCAAACCTTTGTTCAGTCAGGGCTGAGCTCTGTGTCTTGCTACGAAATTGTAATGGGAATAATGTTTAAATGTTAGTACATTTCATACTAAAATGAACTTTTTAATGTTAGAAAATACAAAGTTTATTCATTTTTGAAACAAAATTATAGTGAAACATATCAATTTTATAAACTTTGTGTGCTACATCCAGAGCAAAGAGTCACATTCACTTTTGTCCTTCATTTCTTATTTTTGGTTGTCTTTTTTCATTTCACTTAGATTGTAGTTATCAAATTGTTGATTTGCGCTCCTACTTCTATATTTGTTTTTTACCAGTTTCAGTTGAAAATAATGACACACAGTCTAGTACAATAGAACGCTTTTACTTGTGGTAAACACGAACAAGAACTTGATAATCTTCCTTCAAGACAATAGGCCTCACATATCCTAAACTTGAGGCAACTCTCTTCAACAATAAGTTATTTTTGTGAGAGCAGGTGATCTACAGAAGATGTCACGAGCCACCGGTAACTCGCAATCAACTGTTTGGCTACCCCTGGTCTAAACACTAAATAGGCTCATACATATTAATATTATTTGTAGTTTAACTTCATTCATTCCCTTAAAATAAAATCCTGTGCATGACCTAGAAAGGCATGTATGGTACTACAAATATTGCAAGTAACTTTATTAATACAACACAACATTGTGCTTTTTAATTGCATGATGTATTAATGTAAATTAAAATAAATTCACAACTTAAAATTGCGCATTGCTTATTTGGATGAATTATTAATAAATTCATAAACTACGATAGACAATAGATACACTTCATTGTTATGAAAGCAGCATAACAATGTTTTGTTTTATATGACACATTACAAAATTATACTAGCATTTCCGTCAAATGACGTCTTTGGAATAACAATTAATTTTATGACGCTTAAAAAAAAATCTATGTTGGCCCCACAGGGATATTTGGCCAATACAACTCCATTGTTCATTATTCAAAACTTATTCATGTGTTTTCATTGTTAATTAAATAAAGTAGCCGTAACAATGTCTAGATAGTTTTAAAGATATTTCATATTGTCCAGTCACAGAACTTAGGTTCAAACAAATTTAAAATATTTATTCTTTACAAATAGATACAAAACAGTAACAATTTTATTTTTAAATAGCCTAATAATAAGATCAAATATTTTATTTTGTTGTGCAGATTGTAAGTCCATGAGGTTCTAGTAACTAAAATCAGTTTATTCCCTCTACAAATAAACTGGCTCAAAGTTTGTCCAGCCCATGGAATATTATCAGATTTTTAGTAATAGGCAGCTGCAATCTTCTATATGCCAATATGATCTTGTTATTTTTAATATAATTTAATTTGATTTAAAGTAATGCTCTTATGTGCATTCTAAACTTAAGTTATATATTTTTAAATAATCATTGTTTATATAAAATTAATGTTGACATTAGTAGAATGATACAACAAAACAACAGGATCTTTATTTGACTGAAATAGTATTATAATCTAATAATTACAAAAGATGGCATCTGGAAATAGAAAAAGGAACTATGAAACATTTGACTCAGATGAAATTTTTTATTGTAATCACCCCATTTAAAAAATGGTCAGGTTGGAAAAAAAAGTTATGATTAATTATAATAGAAGACAGCTTGAAAGAAAAGAATTGGTTTAGTTCAATCACTCTTTTATTTGGGTTAATTAATCAGACTTTTGCAAAAAAAACAACACTTTGGTACAACATTAACTAAGATTAGACTAGAAAATGTACTATGTTCCTTAACATATCCAGCGCTATGAACTAGTTTATAAACTAATGTTACACAACAAACCAATTATATTTACAACATCTATTAGTATTTCATATTTGACTTTTCTCAGACAGATTTTCAGCTAAAGGTTTCCAACACATCAACATCAATATCATAAATAAAATGAATTGCAATATTATTTGTTTGAAAAATGCTAAAAGAATTAACATAATTTTCTCACTTGGTTTGCAACTAGCTGAAAGGATTAAAGCTATTAGACATAAAAAACTTAAAAAAATGCATTATTTAATGAATGTGAAATCATCTTCAACAATGGCTACCAAAAGAATGTAATAGTTTCCACAATGCCCAACCATTCTTCATAATATTGTGGTTATATGAATATTATATGAACTATGTTTTGTATGCATTGCTCTAATGGCCTCTAATAATAATAAAAAACTTCTCAGCTGTTTGTCCTGAAACTGAATTGCGTTTATCAGTGCTGCCGGACGCATTTTCACAAAGCGGCACAAAGAATTCATTCACTGCTGTCAAAAGTTAATTTATCATGACAACTATGAAATAATATGGGCACGGGGTAGTTCCGGGCTAGCTCAGTGGTTGAGCATTGGCACTCGAGGCCAAGAATCCTGGGTTTGATTCCCATGCACAGGTGTCATTTCTCAAATTTAGGAAAAATAAATAAATATGTATATATATGACCACCTTTGTGTTCTAGTGATCAGAATTCTTGGCTACAGATCCAAACGTCATGGGTTCGAGCCCCTGTGCTTCCAACATTGTTCTGCAGGGCTATTATGACCATTTGACGCAAAGTTAGTTGCTACCGCTAGTTAGCTTCACTTTAGAGGAAAAGATAGCGTTTGGGTTATTATGACCACCACACTTTGTATCGTCCGCTAGTTTTAGCTTCGACTTTGCTTCTAGCGTCAACGCACAGAATAAAATCAGTTTGCGTCAACAGTTGGCAACACTTTTCCAAAGAATATTACCTTTTAAGAAGTTAGAGGCTAGAAATAAGTTACATTTATTTCAAGAATGCTGGTATTCATGACTGGACATTATTCATTTATTTCTATTTTCCCAAACAGCTGATTACAAGTCACATTATTTTCAAGAAAGATTTAACCTAGCTTAATTTAATAAATCTCTCGCATAATTTTGTTTTCTTACGATTTGAAATTAAAAAATACTAAGCTTACATTATTCAATACACATAACTTATTGTAGTCAAAAAATCATGTGAGCTATGCATTAAAATAGTAATGTCACACGGGGAAATGAATAAATTAGTATGAAAAGTTGGCTAATAAAGAAACTGTTTTTTGTAAGATGTATGCTTTACAACCCAATGCTTTATTCTTCATATATTCATGTTGATACTGGAACAAGTGTGTTTTATTCCATTAATTTAAAATAATTTCAACAGTTTATAATGTACACTTCTCCTTATATTTAGGCCTATTTTAATTAAAATCGCTTTAATTCACAACAAAACAAATATACGCCTTATAAAAACTTTGTTTCAAAAACAACATTTATCACACAGTAGATTAATATTTTGTATTTTGGCTTTCTTAGTAGGCCTATTGTAAAACCGTTCTCGATTTTGTCAAGCCAAAAATTGAACGTTCAAAAATATAGGCCTAGAGTAAGGTGTTTTAAATTTTATGTTGTTTGATTGAGTTGAGATTAGATAAAGATAACTTCCTATCTATACAGTACTCCACTTGAACATATATAGGCCGACTTTGTGCTAATTTTATTAATTTACAGTGTTGAAAAGGTTCTCATGTTTGAGATTGAATCAAATATGCGGTGTTAAGATCTTAGAAAATAAAACTAATTATTTAAAGTTGATGAAAGCGTTCAAAATCTCCCAAAAATTGTGTTCACACTGAATATTTTCGACAACTTAATGTCAGTCGTCCTACTAAGTTAACAAAAAAAGTAAACGAAAGGGTGGTTTGGATGGCTAAAAAAAGTAAAATGCATCTTTTAATTAAAGGGAATTATTGAGACTTTAGTTAAGTGATTAAGAATATAAGGATATTACATTTCTTTATAATGAGTTGTTTGAAATTTATTCACTTCAGTATAACTAGGCCTAACAACTAATTATTGATTTCAGATAAATTTAGTAAACCTTTTATGATTAAAAAACCTAGGCCTAAGCCATACCACATGTAAATATTAAGCTAGGGCCTATTTGGGTTTTTCCAGTCTTGGCTGCAATATTTCATATGCCTACAACTCACATTAATGTGGATAGTAGCTACTACTATATGTACGATTCAGTTTAAATAGGATTACATTGTTAAAGTTTTGTTGAGTCTTCTTGAACAAATTAGTCCTGCATTTTTATTACCTTGTCAACAGAATGATAAGTGTGTTGATGGTGACTAATAATGCAATTTGATAGTGTTATGTTTCAAAGAAAATATTATTTTAGCATTCAGTATAAGCGTACTATCCCTACATTATGATATAGGCCTATTTAAAGTTAGATTTATGTGAAAAACACACAACAACGTTTTGGGATTATTATATTGGGCTAATGCGATGGCAAGTTTAAATAATGTAACACAAAACACCCAATAAATTACAAAAACTAGCAAACATAACCTCATAACGCAAACCAAAGGACAAGTAAAATGTCTGCGCAACTTAGCGTCACGCAACTAGGAAAATATTTGCGCTCGCAAGGACTTTGCTTTCGCAAAGTGGTCGGCCATAATAACTTTTGACGCAAAGTCTAGCCTCTCTCTGCTAACGGTCGCAAATTCGTTTTGCGTCGTGGTCATAATAACCCTGCTGGAATGGGGTCATGCTCAATCTCACGAGGAGCTTCTTGAATCGCAAAGTAGCGGCTCCGGACTAGGAAACATTCTGGAACTTTTGATGTGTGAAATGGACCTGATACATAGATAGTGAGCTGCAGCCATGCCTGACCCTCAACAATGATAACCTTACGTTTGGTTACTGGGAACGAACCAGGACACTTTCTAACATAAACACACACGGGTAGTAAATAAATAGCAAAACAATACAAACACTGTATGAGGAAGTGATCAAATAAAAACATGTAAACATTATTTGAGATATTATTAATTTAATTTAAAGTGCACATCCATTTCAGTATTCCTGTCTGAGGAGCTCCGGTTAAGTAACATTACTAAGGTAATCCATAAATTTCTTTTTAAATTTTCTAAAATTTGTGTTGTTAATGTCGTGCTATTGAATGAGACAAATATTTAATTGATACTAAACATGAAAATATAAAATAATGAAATAAATGTTGTCACACAAAGACAAAATGAATTATGATTCTAGTTAATTTAGATTTAAAAAAATAATTATAGTAAAAACAATATTCTTGAAACAAAATAAATATTGTATGGCTAAAATGGTAGCAATAGGTGTTTAAAAAAATTCTATACCAGTTTTATAATTTTGATTTACATACTGAGCAAAATAAGTCTAATAAATTTAGTTTATTTCTTGGAGAATAGGTTTACAATAGTTTCTGTTCTTTGATGGCTGGAAATCTGAAATGGTAAAACCCGGATAGAATCAGAATAATCTCACCCATGAAAAAACAATGATCTATGTTGAAATCCTGAAAGAAATAATTTTCTTGAAAGTGAAAATCTTCATACTAAGAAATACCATAAAACTCTTCCTAAAAATATTTCAAGTGCATTACTTGACACTGTACTAACATTTGAATTAGCTTTATGATGCTTAAATCACATTTTTATGATACTTTCATGTTTGAATAAATCAGATTTTTGTCATGGTCAAAACCACAACAAAATAGAAGACCTTCATTCCAATTTTAAGATGTTCCAAAACATCTTCTTATACCAATGTTTTGGCCATGCAAAAAAAAAAAAAAAAAAAAAAAAAAAAAAAAAANAAAAAAAAAAAATGAAGAAACACATTCCAAAATAACCACTAGACTATTATAAGATAATTCCAAATTTTATTAGTTTAGAAAATGCAGAAAAAATTTAAGATGTACAAAAGATAGCAGAGCCTCAAAAAATTATGAAGGAAATTATGTTGAGTTATCAACAGTAATAGTTTTGACATATGCTGCCAGAATTCGAATATCACGCTGTAAACTAGAAAAACAAATACTTTTCCTCACCGTCTTGAGTTAGGCTTCTCCGAGTAGGCCACTAGAATGCAGTAGTGGCTCTAAAAAGCATCTTACAAATATGCTGGTCTTCTTTGATTGTAAACTAACTGCATTGCGGGAAAAAAAATGGATTTTGCGAATTTAGAGGTGAGTATACTAAACTGTGTATTTCCACACTATAATATACACCTTACAGGAACCATGAAGCAAGGAACTAGATCTTGAATTTCAGAAAATAAATAATTAAAATATTTAGTTCCTTAAGGGAGTCTTGGCAAAAACCAAGACTACCAACATCAAAAATAGTCTTGTCACACAATTAACATTATCTAAAATTAATTTTATTATTAAATAGAAAAGAGGTGATTAAAATACTGTCATAGGTGATGATCAAAGAAAACTTTATCGACTACATTCAACTACATGAAAAAACAAGGTTTAACTACTAACATTTTAAAGAGAATCGGAGCTTATAAATTGGATATCCATGATGTTGGAGGACAAGAATATTACAATGGTGTCAATATGACTGGCAAATAAATATAAGGAAGTAAAAGCATGTATTTTGGAAATAAATAATTTGGCTCTTTTTTACCTTGCTCATAATCTAAATTTATCTTGTGTTCTCGTTTATCTACAACACCAGAAATTATCACTTTTTATTTGGTATTATGCAGAGATTTAATTTTTTCTCACCCTCAACAACACGCTGGGAAACTTTAAAGAAGTCTTTAAAATTGTCACTTAAAAGTGTTTCAGAACAGAGGTGGTCATCAAAAGCCAGGACAATATAAAGTTGGTAGGTTTACAACTATCCGAAGTAAAGAATGGATTGGAAACAAATTTCAAATGATTATCAAATATACAAGCTGTATCATATGTTAAAAGTTTGCTGTTTCAAATTAATTATACATTTATTTCTACTCTTTTTATGTGGAGTAAAATTCTTCAAGGCATAGAACGAAGAAATAAAACATTGCAATGGAAAGATGTATCTATAGACCATCCGACAATATTAATAAGATGGACTACAGTCAAGAGATTTTGAAAAAAATTGCCTGTATGCAAAAAATTTAGCTGAAAAATTATGGATGATTAGATTTCCTAATAAGTGATAAAAATGAATTAAGAAACTGAAAATACTATTTAAAATGAAAATTTACAGTTATTCAGACACTTGTCTCAAATATATTGGCGTTATAAAAAACAGACTTTCTTTAACAATTTTTTCTTACTCTATGGCTCATCTTTAGATTCACTGAGTGTTGATGGTTACAAAAATTGACAAATCTCACTATTTTTTTAGCACTCTACCTGTCGGGGTTATACACTTGTGTACTAATTACTTTAATGTGTTAAGGTTTATAAAGGTTGAATTTTAGAGGAGGCTTACCCATATTTGCGGGGAGGGAAAGTGGAAAACTACCGAGGAAAAACCACTCTCATTACACCCGACCGGGATTGAACCCCATTCTCACCGTCATCAATGAAGCGGGTGATCTTGCTATTAAGTATAACAAAGATTAAATATGTACAAGCTCACAAGTAAAATTCACAGTTTTAAGTTTGAAGCCTCAACACTAATACAAAACTTTAAAACTGCAACTACCCTTGATATTCTAGTGGCTCTTGGTAACTGTGGACTAATCGAGTCAAATGTGAACGTTACTGCTTCTTTCCGAATATTTCTCACTCTTCCCGTTTCCACTGCTTCATGTCAGAGAAGTTTTAGCAAGTTAAAATTAATAAAAACTTAGTTTAGATCGACGATCGGACAAGAACGACTATCCAAGCTTTCCATCATTTTGATAGAAGATACAGTAATATCATCGAAGCTGTATAAATTATGATGATCTTATCTATTAATTTGCAGAAATAAAATTCAGAAAAATGCAATAAAAATAATTATTTTCATTTATAAATAAATGTGAGTTATCTTGTGTATTATTTGTGGAAAAAAATTATAAATAATTTTTATATCATAATTGTTTTATTATTACTACCCTACTACTCCCTCCACAAAAAAAAAAATCAAGGAACTCTAAAATAAGAGCTTACACAGGTTATATAAAAAGCTAGTACCGGCCCTGATTACACAAATACATATTCTTTAAGGTCATACGTTTCATGAATATTAAAACTGTCCTAGAAACGAGTACACAAATAAGGTATCATGACCTACATTTACATTTTGTTTCTGGTATTTTGAAGGCCACAAATACATATTCATTTAAATGTTGGTCAATTTAATTAAGGTCAAATGTCTTGAATTTTAAACTATTGTTTCAGGACTATCATTGTTAAATAGTTAAATTATTATGCTTTAAAATTAAACAGTTAAAATGTGGTACAATGTTATTATTTATTGGCTTTGTACTACTCTATTAAATATGTGGCGGTTGTTATTGTTAAAATATATTAAAATAGTACAAGTTTGTTCGCATGACTCGGTGATTAAAATATCACCTGAATTCTGGAATGCCCTACTTAGATTCCAAGCCGCTCTGAAGAATAGATTTATTATTGGCTTAAAAGTTATTCTGTATTTTGCATTCAATAAAGGTTACTCTAGTGTGTTTAACTCTGATAACATTTGTCTGTTTAAAGTGCATGTTAAATACCCTCTAAAGTTTATGTGTGTTGTCATGTGGTAAGAGTAGGATAACACTAAAGACTAAAAACAGTGGAATTATTAAAGGTGTACTTGTATTGTTAAAATAAAGACTAGAATGACTTTAGTAAATAAACAAAACATAATGTATTAAATTGGATTTTTCTATATTGATAAACTCGGTAACCTGGCGGTATAGGGGTAAGGTGTCAGACTTCTGTGCTGGGGGTTGGGGTTCAATCCTCGGTCGCGGCAAAGATTCATCTGATTACCAAACCCTTCCTTCACCTCTGACAAGACATCTTGTGAATGTGGGGAATGCCAGGCCTCCACCGTAAATCACCCTACCATTACACATTAGCGTAAGTGCGTATAACCCGAACGGGTAGTAAGACGCGGTGCTAATAATAATAATGATGATAAACTGCTGAAAACTTTTTACTTTCTCGGTATCTCACAGATAAATAAAGTAGGCTACTGTGATTGTCAAAAAAAAAAAAATCTAACTCTAGATTTTGATGAATCTCGACATTTCATGACCCCCTTAGTCCGAAAAAGTGGTTTTTGAATTTCCGTCCTTCTGTATGTTTGTACCTCCGACTAGAGCTTAAACAATTTTACTGATTGGGCTAAAATTTGGTATCTGGGGTTTTTATAGGGTTGCTCCGAGGGTATTTTGGAATTGTATATCCAACCCTAAAATTAGTAAAATTAATGGTAGTTTACTGAAGGGGAAAAAGAGAAAAATACTATTTTCTCCAAATTAGCTCTAACGATTTTGATTAAATTTCATTCCTATACATTTATAAATATTCCAAACAAAATGGCTACTCTAAATATTTTAGCAAAATGACTTTAAGGGCTCTAGTCTGATGCGTAAATTCTCATTTTTTTTTTATCATATCTCCTGAACTATTTGAGATATGAAATTACTCATCATTACAAATATGTAGATCTATTTATAATACAAATATTATATTCGAAACATATTTTTATAAAACAAATAACTTTCAAGCTATAAGCAAATATATATATATATATATATATTTTAACTTTTAGATCACTAAAGGTAAAGTATTGCGACCGTAAAAAAAAATCTAACCTGAAATGTTGATGGATGTTGACGTCTCATGATCCCCTAAACCCTAAAAATTGATCTTTGCAATGCCATCTGTCTGTGTGTAGTTTAGTAAAGGGCGAAAAAAGAAAAAATAATTTTTTTTTAAATTGGCTCTAACGATTTTGATTAAAATTTGTATCCAAGTATTGATTAAGACTATAAATAAACTGGCTCTTTACATTTTCCCATGAAAATGACTTGAGTACTCTACAGAAGCTGAAATTTCCTTATCTCCACAACTATTTGAGATACTAAATAACTTATCATTGCAAAATTATAGTACTATAAAAAATTAAAAACTTTTATATGAAATATATTTTTATAAAATCAACATTTTCTGAGATATTGTAGAATATATTAATACAACTTTGTGAGCTTTAGTTGGAAAGAGATCTTACCCGAGTTTTAACACAATAATTCTCCAATGCCATAGAGTAATTTTATATATATATATATCCCATTCATGGTAGGAATTACTCTCTCAAAGGTCTTTTTTCTTACCAATATCTCACTACATATTAGATTTCTGCTAGGGAAAAAAGCCTCTCAGAAAACAAATACTAAACTGAACAGACTTTTAAGTAAGTCTCTCAAAAAATTTGATACAATTTTCATTAAACCTCTGAGGAGAAATGTTTGTACAACAATGATATTTCCCCATTTTAGACTCAATAGTCAATATTTACTTTCTTTATTGGTTAAAATTTATAGATGAGGAATTTAATAGCAAGATGTGCAACACCTAATAAAATGTCAAAAATTTTAATCGGATGTTGAAATTTTAATACAAAGTGTTGACCTTTGTGAACCGAATTTTGATCTAAAACATACAAATGAGGACATTAATTCTTTAAAAATAAAATTAAAAATTTTTATAACCAGGACTCAAAAAAAGTTTTAAATAAGTATAGTGCAATTTATACTTGGGTTTGCTAGTGTAGGCCTATATTATTTTGTTTCACATATATTATGAGTTTTGAGTAAATATCTCCATCTTTAAACAATATAGTGAAAAAGACCGTGTGGAGTTCCGTATAATTTATTTTTAATAGTTCGAATTACTGCATTTCTATTGGCACAATTGACTGGAAATATAAACTACAGTTCATATAGTAAGTGGTTTTGAGAAATAATGAATGTATGTTTAAGTTTGTGTGTCTGTTAATGCTAAAATTTCAAACAAAAATGGTTACTGTTCACTACTGCTGGAACTTGTTTTATTCTTTAAAAATTACTTGGTTCCTACTACATACTTATAAAATCCACGCACCGCGTCTTAATACCTTTTCGGGTTGTATGCACTTATGTGTAATGGTAGGGTGATTGTGAGTTGAAATGGAGGACCTACAGTTTAACGTGGGATCCGAACCACGGTGGAGGTCTGTCATTCCATTCATTCACAAGTTGTGATTAATACACGTCTTGTCAGAGGTCAAGGAAGGGTTTGGTAAAATCACTGTTAATTACTCCACTTTCATGCTTATACTTTTAAAATCACTGTTTATCACTACATGTTCCTGTTTCTTTCTTTTAAAATCACTGTTTACCACTGCATGTTCCTGTTTCTTTTAAAATCACTGTTTATTGTTGCATGTTTCTGTTTCTTTCTTTTAAAATCACTGTTTATTATTGCATGTTCCTGTTTCTTTCTTTTAAAATCACTGTTTATTACTGCATGTTCCTGTTTCTTTTAAAATCACTGTTTATTACTGCATGTTCCTGTTTCTTTTAAAATCACTGTTTATTACTGCATGTTCCTGTTTCTTTTAAAATCACTGTTTATTACTGCATGTTCCTGTTTCTTTTAAAATCACTGTTTATTACTGCATGTTCCTGTTTCTTTTAAAATCACTGTTTATTACTGCATGTTCCTGTTTCTTTTAAAATCACTGTTTATTACTGCATGTTCCAGTTTCTTTCATTTTAAATCACTCATTTAACTACTGTATGTTCCTGCTTCACACACAAGGGAGTCTGGAATGTGTTGGGCCACCTCAAAGACCTTAAAGTCCAGGATTAGCCCGTGCCCAGGGTCATTATTCACTCAATTTTAAGGTAGAATCTATGATGGACGTGTGTAACTTTTAGGATACAAATGTGTTCTGTTTTATCAAGATCATGATCTATCAGACAACGCAGCCACCTTTGACTCGGTAGTTGGCTTATTGCTGCCACTTGTACAATTATTATAATTGTAAGGGATTGCATATTTAAGAATCAAACAGCCAACGCTATTATTTATACCAAAGCTATTATTTCCGTGCGTCCATCATAGAGACTGCCTTAAAATATGAGTGAAGAATGACCCTGGGCACGGGACGATTCCTGGATAACTCAGTGGTTAGAGCATTGGTGTACTAAGCCAAAGGTCCCGGGTTTGATTTCTGTGTCCAGGTGTCTTTTCTCAATTTAAAGAATGTGATAGCTAAATGGAGTAATCCTCAACCAAAGCATAAATAATATCTTTGGCTATTTGATTCTTTTTACTTTTACCACAGTTAAATGTAAATGCCTTCAACCAAATATTATTTACCTATTATTTTAAACTTCACCTTCTAGATGCAACTTGTAAAACTTCCGATTGTAAAAATAACTATGCCAACATTTCAAATACTCATTTTTTTGTCTACATTCAAACAGGTATTGGAAAACAAAGGACATCTCTTGGTATAAGTCAAGTTGTCGGGTCCGAGAAAAGTAGGCAAATATTTTTGCTATCAATTGTAAGATCTTACTTATGAATCAGCAAGCAGAAAGAGCAGCTTAAATAAAAGGACACTTGTCAGAAATGAAGTTGGCAGCTTATGTAGGTTTAGTACTTGGATTTCTCCCATCGTCTCTCATCTCACCTACGTTAAGCACTATTTTGTAACTATGAACATTTTGAAACCATTTAAAAAATTTTAACACCACCGCATTACTAGTTAGTAAATTGTTGAGTGTAGTGAAAGTTTGTGTGTTATGTTGGTATGTGGTTTTAAGGAAATGATTCAGTATTATAATAATAGTGGCTTGTTGGTTGTTTCTATTGTAATAAATATTAGTGTTAGTTAAATAATTATAAAAATGTCAAGCCTTAAAAAATGTAAATACACGCTTGACACCTGGCTTATAAAAGAACCACCAGTGGAGACACTAAAAGAGGTGAATTTTTTAAAATTAGTTATACTCCCCCAAATTTCACTACCAGTTCAGTTATTCTTACTTATACCAGTTACGTTATTGTTGTATGAGTGATGGTTTTACCTTTGAGGGCTCGTGGATCGTGATGTCAACCAGGGATGGAAAATCTATGGCACGCGTGACACCCAGTGGCACAGGAACACAATTTAAGTTGTAAGCCGACATGAACAAAATTAAATATCTTATAAAACTTTTCCCACCGTGGTATAATTTTTTTTAAGTCAATAAAATTTTCATAGTCATGTCATGTCACACATTACTTTTTAAAGTCAACAGCTAGAAATCGTCTTGGTTTGTACTTAAGTACATATTTTGTGCTGTTGTAGGCAACACAGTTCGAGCCGAACATATAATTTAGGACTATTAAAATGCATTATTATTATTATTATTATTAGCACCGCGTTTTACTACCCGTTCGGGTTATACGCACTTACGCTAATGTGTAATGGTAGGGTGATGGTTAGATGAAATGAAGGACCTACAGTTTAATGTGGAATCCGAACCACGGTGGAGGTCTGGCATTCCCCACAATAACAAGATGTCTTGTGGGAGGTGAAGGAAGGGTTTGGTAATCAGATAAATGTGTGCCGGCACCGAGGATTGAACCCCGGCCGCCAGCCCAGAAGCCTGACACCTTACCCCTAGACCGCCAGGTCACCCTTATTAAAATGCAATATATCAAACTAATATTAGACTGGCTTGCTGATGACAAAGAGATCAGGGTTCGAATCCTGGATGATTCTATTGAGGGTGGTTTTTCCTGAAGTTCTTCCCCACTCTCCTTCCAAGCAAGTAAGCAAAAAAACTGTGTCTTATGGACATAGTATAAGAGTACTAAAACTCTAACGTTCTTTCATAATATAGATACTCATAGTGACAGCCTTAGCTACTTCTGCAACGTGGAGGTGAGACTGACGCCTCACACATCGTGATGACCAGTTCCTTTGTTCGCAGATGTAAGATGACGTCCAAGAAGTTCCTCCATCAAATTGATACAATAGAATACAAAATGTGGAGCGAGGGAAGCCCGTTTTATACAAACAGAACTGACATCTTTGGGGAGTGTCTTCACCCGGACACAAAGCGGGGAGTCGAGGTTGCAACATTGCACCGAATGACAACTAGCACTCGTAGACGGTGTGGAGAACAGAGAGAAACAGCTCTGCCATTTCATTGAAGTGGGGTCTGCAAGTGAGATGTTGTTTTGCTGGTCCTCCAGCAACAGTCAGCCGGGACACTTTCCTGAAGTTTCGGCACTTTCCCGGCAACATAAATTCACCGTGAGTTAATATCTGCCACACATTATTAGAATATACTATCTCTTGTATTCATCGTGTTAATCATATGTATGGTATTTTGAATGTACATGATAAACGAGACATTTAACATGCTACATTATGTCAATTTGACTTTTACTTCAACGTTTGTCTACAGACAGTCTACAGGCTGAGTGTATTTTAGGAAGCGGGTTAGGGACATAAAATATAAACTAATACATAGGATTGACGTGGTAGTTATTGTAATGTCGTGATCCAACCTTCGACTAATTTTCATTCAATATGTAAGTGAAAGTCTCCATTGACATTCTTGCGTAGCTGAGAAACATTTCTTCATCACTTTTGAGTTTGTTGATTAAATGTTGAAATTCTCCCAATATTTTTCTCTTTTGATTGATGGGATGTGCACTAAACTGCCTAGATCTATTACTGGCCAAAAAATAAAATTTTACCACTGGTGACATCTCATCACTATTATCACTACATCTGTCATAGATAATTTGTTTCTTTATTTTAGTAAATATTGTAAAAGTAAAATTAAAAATCTTTAAATAAAAGATAAAAATAAGTTGAAACAATGCATTGTGAATGCTCAGTGCAAACGGGTCTTCTCTAGCCGGGTATGAAGTGCGATGAGCAATCTACTCAATATGCACAGGCTGTTCTATGAGCGATGTGTGCGCTCCTTGGCATGCATGTACCCTTAGTGGCGCTGACACAACAGGAAGGAATAACCCTGAAATGGAAAGAATTGGTTGATACTCTTGGACATACCAGACATCTTCAGCAATAGGAGAAAACACTGAATACATGTAGTTCAATTACACCTGGTGAAATCGGTGTCCCTACGTGTCCTGGAAAAACTGGAAAACCTGGAATTTTAAAATACTTCTTCGGGGCCTGGAAATGTTACGGAATTTCTCATATTTCCTATCTTTTCCTGGAATTTTCTAGGTTGTCCTGGAAATCCCTTTGTCAATTTTTTTAATACATACCTGATCCCGCCGTTCCCTTACAGGGTAGGCGAGAAACCGTGAGTATAGCCCAAATAACAACTCCATACTTAATCCATCCTCACTAACTTTCTCCACACTTCTCTATCCTTGCATACTCCCTTCGCTTCAACAACATCCATACACCAAGTCACACATGCTCTTAATGTTTCTCTTTTTCACACATTCTTCTACAACATTTAACCACGTCTTACATGGCCAACCCCTTCCTTTTGATCCACTATTTGCTTCTTCATTCGATCCACACTCATCCACTGAACATGTCCAAACCAACATAAGATGCTTCTCTCTCATTGTCTTATTGGATTCTCTTTCAAAATGCACCTCTTCAGCATCCACTCATTACTGACTGTCCATAAAACTTTGTCCACCTTTATTTATTAAATATCTCACACCATTCGCATTTATCTTGCTCTTGTGTTTTGACTGACAAACTCAAGCTTCACATCCATAAAACAAAGTTTCAGTGAACACACTTTTACATACTGCCATCTTTGACTCTTGATACTACTTCATTATTTTCATCAGTCCACATAGATCCAACTACTCTCGGAGATGCATTCACCCGTCTATCGATTTCACCAACCATCCTTCCATTTTTACAGAACATTCTCCCCAGACACACAAGATCATTCACTTGTTCTAACAGTTTTCCATTTATACTAAGTAGACAACCATTTCCTGATCTGTCCTTATCAAAAGCAAATACCATAGTTGGGAGACATCGATACGAAGATCCATTCTGCCTGTTGTCACTCTCATGATCTAATGCTTTCAGCAAGTCAAGTTCCTTCTCAGCCATTAATACGGCATCATCTGTATATAACAGCACTCTCACATTCACAGTGTTCATTTGTACACCAACCGTGTCCTAATAAGCATCCCTCATACACTTATCCATGGAGACAAAACACAACCTTGTCTAACACCCTGTTCAATGTCAAACTATTTGCTCAAAGCTCCATCCACCAAGCACACTCTTTACTTACATCATACACCACCATAATATCATTTACTAACAACGCATCCACACCATTCTCTCTAAGAACATTCCATAACATACTCCTATTCACCCGATTGTATGCATTTATTAAACATGACAGTAAATTATTATTAAGAAACCGTGAGTATAGCCCAAATAACAACTCCATACTTAATCCATCCTCACTAACTTTCTCCACACTTCTCTATCCTTGCATACTCCCTTCGCTTCAACAACATCCATACACCAAGTCACACATGCTCTTAATGTTTCTCTTTTTCACACATTCTTCTACAACATTTAACCACGTCTTACATGGCCAACCCCTTCCTTTTGATCCACTATTTGCTTCTTCATTCGATCCACACTCATCCACTGAACATGTCCAAACCAACATAAGATGCTTCTCTCTCATTGTCTTATTGGATTCTCTTTCAAAATGCACCTCTTCAGCATCCACTCATTACTGACTGTCCATAAAACTTTGTCCACCTTTATTTATTAAATATCTCACACCATTCGCATTTATCTTGCTCTTGTGTTTTGACTGACAAACTCAAGCTTCACATCCATAAAACAAAGTTTCAGTGAACACACTTTTACATACTGCCATCTTTGACTCTTGATACTACTTCATTATTTTCATCAGTCCACATAGATCCAACTACTCTCGGAGATGCATTCACCCGTCTATCGATTTCACCAACCATCCTTCCATTTTTACAGAACATTCTCCCCAGACACACAAGATCATTCACTTGTTCTAACAGTTTTCCATTTATACTAAGTAGACAACCATTTCCTGATCTGTCCTTATCAAAAGCAAATACCATAGTTGGGAGACATCGATACGAAGATCCATTCTGCCTGTTGTCACTCTCATGATCTAATGCTTTCAGCAAGTCAAGTTCCTTCTCAGCCATTAATACGGCATCATCTGTATATAACAGCACTCTCACATTCACAGTGTTCATTTGTACACCAACCGTGTCCTAATAAGCATCCCTCATACACTTATCCATGGAGACAAAACACAACCTTGTCTAACACCCTGTTCAATGTCAAACTATTTGCTCAAAGCTCCATCCACCAAGCACACTCTTTACTTACATCATACACCACCATAATATCATTTACTAACAACGCATCCACACCATTCTCTCTAAGAACATTCCATAACATACTCCTATTCACCCGATTGTATGCATTTATTAAACATGACAGTAAATTATTATTATTGTAAAAATTAGATGACCTATATTATATCTGTACCTAAAAAATAAAAGTAACTAAAACATAATTAATATAACGACCATTTGCAAGTGATTTATTTATTTGTGATATTTAACACACAATTTCTAAACTGATTTATTATATCTGCACACAACTTATAAACTAACTTATATCCACTTAGAACACACACAAGATCCAGCACATGACCTTTAGACTCATCACTGGGAAAGAGAAACCCCACATTTCACCCTTGATTAATTGCAACTAAGGTTGTGTTATGTTTTAATTACTCAAGTAACTCATTTTGTTGTGGAATGCATGAACAAAATAACAAAAGGTGTGGAAAGGTGTAAGCTTAGGTGAGTTGAGAACCTGCATTGATTATATATGTATATTAATAAAATAAACTATGTACTGATGTGTATTTTGCCAAGATTTCTTTATACACTTGTCTTGGAAGAATTGTAGAAAATGTTTGAAAAGTTCTTGACATGTCCTGGAAAAAATTTCATGATTTTGTGTAGGAACCCTGAGAAGTATGATGTGTAATAACATTTTTCAAAAATGAGCAAACCTCATCTGGACTATGTTTTTAATGCAAGATAACAAAATCAAGTGGAGCTGATTCCAAAGTAAATCTATCTCTGCACAACAACTTTTATACTTAGTGAGTTTAAATAGGAAACTTCCTCTCTTTACACAACTGCCTTAGTTGAAAGATTGTACACCCCTCACTTTGGCGAGTACACGTTTTCTTGTGAAGACTAAACATTCAGTCTATGTCAAAGCTACAAATTATACATCTCGGCTTAGTTTGGGCAAAAAAGCGGACTTATTTCCTTTTTCAAAAAACAAACTCGGTTAACTCATTTAATAATTTCACTTTTTTTTTGTCTCCCATCAAGCTGAGCCAATTTAATTTGGCCACATGAATTGTGTTCTTGTTTATTAGGCATGAAAGCTAGGACCTAAATTGGTACTAAATCCAGCCCTCTCCCAATTCAAAAATACTCGCAAACACCACTCTGTAGTTGCAATCAACCCTGCCGATAATATTTTTTTTCTTGATAAGCCTAAAACTGGAGTATTGTTCGAAACCCTAGATTTTAATCGTCAATAATAGCCTAAGCAGAGTAATTTTGAATCCTTAGTCAACATCTGACATTTCTGAAAGGTCAAATTGGCTCACTGCTCTCGAGTCACATAAAAACAATCATTATTCATAGGTGGTACTACTGAAGAGGAGATATTTTTCAAGAAATGATCATATAACTTAAAATATATCTATTCAAGAAAATTTTCCTGCCAATGTTGCACGGATATAGTCTTTCAAATAAATGCACCAATAAAATTCACTCTGTCTATTTTATGAGGACCCGTCTTCATATCTAGGACATATCTAAAAATACATTTATAATATTTAATTGTGTGTGAACATGTATTTCAATGGACACTCTTCTCTTACATTTATAACAACTTGAGTAATGTATACTTTTATGCCTGATACAATATACAAACATTTAAACACTGAATACAATAATAGATTCTGATTTTTTTTTTTATAAATTAAAAAAACTAATGATTTGAGCATAAACAAATTTAATACAATGCTATAAAATAAATTATTTGTCCTTTAAAAATGGCAATCAATACTTTGTCTCTCCCATAAAATGTAATTTTATATACAATTCTTTTACAGGGGTACATATGTGGGATAAATTGGTTGTTATGATTTAATTACACATTGTGAATCATCAGTTTAATAAGCTACTTAAAATGTGTTGTTGCCGTAAAAAAATCAAAACCAGGACGTAACATTATTTCATTATGTAAATAACAACATTTTTATATGAATATGTAAATATGAGCTACGTCATTCATGATCAAAATATTGGCTTAATTATCTTGAGAAATATTCTTTATTCTGATTGTATTGAAAATGTAAATTAAGTGATGGGTATATTTGTGTGATCATTCCTTAAACAAGCGTAGACCTGTGCAGTCTAGCTGTACGTTGAATTTGTGTTGTAAGGGATCACAACAAACCAAACATTCGAAACCATTGGAATTTTATTTAAATAGGTTAGTACCTAAATTATTACTTCTTATCATGTATAAAGTATTCTAATATTACATAGTACAATTAATTGGACACTTTTTTCACTCTATTGATAGAGTGAAGAACATTTGGCATCTTGTCTCTCTGAATGGATATTTGTTAGAGGAGAACTGTAAAACATGCGGACAAATTTTAACGAAATTTTTGTCGGGACATTCTTTGAACATCGGCCGAACAACATATATACATGGTTTTTTGAGCTGGTTATTCATTTCAAGATGGTGGCCACTCAAAACTATGACTCTTTGTTAAGTCCACGGTAACTGTAAAATAAGCGGACCAATTTTAACGAATTTTTTGTCGGGACATTCTTTGAATATAGGCCGAACAACATATATAGATAGTTTTTTTGAGCTGGTTATTCATTTCAAGATGGTGGCCACTCAAAACTATGACTCTTTGTTAAGTCCACGGTAACTGAAAAATACGCGGACCAATTTTAACGAAATTTTTGTCGGGACATTCTTTGAACATAGGCCGAACAACATATATACATGGTTTTTTGAGCTGGTTATTCATTTCAATATGGTGGCAACTCAAAACTATGACTGTTAATTCCCCTGTAACTGTAAAATACGCTGACCAATTTTAACGAAATTTTTGTCGGGACATTCTTTGAACATAGGCCAAACAACATATATATATGGTTTACTGAGCTGGATTTTCATTTCAAGATGGTGGCCACTCAAAACTATGACTCTTTGTTAGGTCCATGGTAACTGTAAAATACGCGGACTAATTTTAACAAAATTTTTATCGGGACATTCTTTAAAAATAGACCGAGCAACATACATACATGGTTTTTTGAGCTGGTTATTCATTTCAAGATGGTGGCCACTCAAAACTATGATTCTTTGTTAAGTCCACGGTAAGTGTAAAAAAAGCGGACCAATTTTAACGAAATTTTTGTCGGGACATTCTTTGAACATAGGCCGAACAACATATATACATAGTTTTTTGAATTTTTTGAGCTGGTTATTCATTTCAAGATAGTGGCCACTCAAAACTATGACTCTTTGTTAAGTCCATGGTAACTGTAAAATACGTGTACAAATTTTAACGAAATTTTTGTCGGGACATTCTTTGAACATAGGCCGTACAACATATATACATGGTTTTTTGAGCTGGTTATTCATTTCAAGATGGTGGCAACTCAAAACTATGACTCTTTGTTAAGTCCACGGTAACTGTAAAACACGCGGACTAATTTTAACGAAATCTTTGTCGGGACATTCTTTGAACATAGGCCGAACAACATATATACATGGTTTTTTGAGCTGGTTATTCATTTCAAGATGGTGGCCACTCAATCTATGACTCTNACATAGGCCGAACAACATATATACATAGTTTTTTGAGCTGGTTATTCATTTCAAGATAGTGGCCACTCAAAACTATGACTCTTTGTAAAGTCCACGGTAACTGTAAAACACGCCGACCAATTTTAACGAAATTTTTGTCGGGACATTCTTTGAACATAGGCCATACAACATATATATATATATGGTTTTCTGAGCTGGACTTTCATTTCAAGTTGGTGGCCACTCAAAACTATGACTCTTTGTTAAGTCCACGGTAACTGTAAAATACGCGGACCAATTTTAATGAATTTTTTTTCGGGACATTTTTTGAACATAGGCCGAACAACATATATACATAGTTTTTTGAGCTGGTTATTCATTTCAAGATAGTGGCCATTCAAAACTATGACTCTTTGTTAAGTCCACGGTAACTGTAAAATACGCGGACCAATTTTAACGAAATTTTTATCGGGACATTCTTTGAACATAGGCCGAACAACATATATAAATAGTTATTTGAGCTGGTTATTCATTTCAATATGGTGGCCATTCAAAACAATGACTCTTTGTTAAGTCCACGGTAACTGTAAAATACGCGGACCAATTTTAACGAAATTTTTGTTGAGACATTCTTTGAACATAGGCCGAACAACATATATACAAGGTTTTTTGAGCTGGTTATTCAGTTCAAGATGGTGGCCACTCAAAACTATGACTCTTTGTTAAATCCACGGTAACTGTAAAATACGCTGACCAATTTTAACGAAATTTTTGTCGGGACATTCTTTAATTATATACCGAACAACATACATATATACATGGTTTTTTGAGCTGGTTATTCATTTTAAGATGGTGGCCACTCAAAACTATGACTTTATTAATTCCACGGTAACTGAAAAATACGCGGACCAATTTTAACGAAATTTTTGTCGGGACATTCTTTGAACATAGGCCGAACAACATATATACATGGTTTTTTTAGCTGGTTATTCATTTCAAGATGGTGGCCATTCAAAACTATGATTGTTTGGTTATTCCCCTGTAACTGTAAAATACGTGGTCCAATTTTAACGAAATTTTTATCGGGACATTCTTTGAACATAGGCCGAACAACGTATATACATAGTTTTTTGAACTGGTTATTCATTTCAAAATAGTGGCCACTCAAAACTATGACTCTTTGTTAAGTCCATGGTAACTGTAAAATACGCGTACCAATTTTAACGAAATTTTTGTCGGGACATTCTTTGAACATAGGCCGAACAACATATATACATGGTTTTTTGAGCTGATTATTCATTTCAAGATGGTGACCTATCAAAACTATAACTGTTTGTTAATTCCCCTGTAACTGTAAAATACGCGGACCAATTTTAACGAAATTTTTGTCGGGACATTCTTTAAACATAGACTGAACAACATATATACATGGTTTTTTGAGCTGGTTATTCATTTCAAGTTGGTGGCCACTCAAAACTATGACTTTATTAATCCCACGGTAACTGAAAAATACGCGGACCAATTTTAACGAAATTTTTGTCGGGATATTCTTTGAACATAGGCCGAACAACATATATACATGGTTTTTTGAGCTGGTTATTCATTTAAGATGGTGGCCACTCAAAACTATGACTTTATCAAGTCCACGGTAACTGTAAATTACGCGGACCAAATTTAACGAAATTTTTGTCGGGACATTCTTTAAACATATGCCGAACAACATATATACATGGTTTTCTGAGCTGGTTATTCATTTCAATATAGTGGCCACTCAATCTATGACTGTTCGTTAATTCCACGGTAACTGTAAAATACGCGGACCAATTTTAACGAAATTTTTGTCGGGACATTCTTTGAACATAGGCCAAACAACAAATATATATGGTTTTCTGAGCTGGATTTTCATTTAAAGATGGTGGCCACTCACAACTATGACTCTTTGTTAAGTCCACGGTAACTCTAAAATACGCTGACCAATTTTAACGAAATTTTTGTCGAGACATTCTTTGAACATAGGCCGAACAACATGTATACATGGTTTTTTGAGCTGGTTATTCATTTCAATATGGTGGCCACTCAATCTATGACTGTTCGTTAATTCCACGGTAACTGTAAAATACGCCGACCAATTCTAACGAAATTTTTTCGGGACATTCTTTGAACATAGGCCAAACAACATATATATATATGGTTTTCTGAGCTGGATTTTCATTTCAAGATGGTGGCCACTCAAAACTATGACTCTTTGTTAAGTCCACGGTAACTGTAAAATACTCACACCAATTTTAACAAAATTTTTGTCGGGACATTCTTTGAACATAGGCCGAACAACATATATACATAGTTTTTTGAGCTGGTTATCAATTTCAAGATGGTGGCTATTCAAAACTATTACTGTTTGTTAATTCCTCTGTAACAGTAAAATACGCCGACCAATTTTAACAAAATTTTTATCGGGACATTCTTTAAACATAGACCGAACAACATATATACATGGTTTTTTGAGATGGTTATTCATTTCAAGATGGTGGACACCCAAAACTATGACTCTTTGTTAAGTCCACGGTAACTTTAAAAAAAGCGGACCAATTTTAACGAAATTTTTGTCGGGACATTCTTTGAACATAGGCCGAACAACATATATACATAGTTTTTTGAGCTGGTTATTCATTTCAAGATAGTGGCCACTCAAAACTATGACTCTTTGTTAAGTCCATGGTAACTGTAAAATACGTGGACCAATTTTAACGAAATTTTTGTTGGGATATTCTTTGAACATAGGCCGAACAACATATATACATGGTTTTTTGAGCTTGTTATTCATTTCAAGATGGTGGCCATTCAAAACTATGATTTTTTGGTTATTCCCCTGTAACTGTAAAATACGCGGACTAATTTTAACGAAATTTTTGTCGGGACATTATTTAATCATAGAGCGAACAACATATATACATGGTTTTTTGAGCTGGTTATTCATTTTAAGATGGTGGCCACTCAAAACTATGACTTTATTAATTCCCTTGTAACTGTAAAATACGCGGACCAATTTTAACGAAATATTTGTCGGGACATTCTTTGAACATAGGCCGAGTAACATATATACATGGTTTTCTGAGCTGGTTATTCATTTCAAGATAGTGGCCACTCAAAACTATGACTCTTTGTTAAGTCCACGGTAACTGTAAAATACGCGGACCAATTTTAAAGAAATGTTTGTCGGGACATTCTTTGAACATAGGCCGAACAACATATATATATGGTTTTTTGAGCTGGTTATTCATTTCTAGATTCTGGCCATTCAAAACTATTACTTTTTGTAAAGTCCACGGTAACTGTAAAATACGCTGACCAATTTTAACGAAAGTTTTGTCGGGACATTCTTTAAACATAGACCGAACAACATATATACATGGTTTTTTGAGCTGGTTATTCATTTCAAGATGGTGGCCACTCAAAACTTTGACTCTTTGTTAAGTCCACGGTAACTGTAAAATACGCGGACCAATTTTAACGAAATTTTTGTCGGGACATTCTTTAAACATAGGCCGAACAACATATATACATGGTTTTTTGAGCTGGTTATTCATTTCAAGATGGTGGCCATTCAAATCTATAACTGTTTGTTAATTCCCCTGTAACGGTAAAATACGTTGACCAATTTTAACGAAAGTTTTGTCGGGACATTCTTTGAACATAGGCCGAACAACATATATACATAGTTTTTTGAGCTGGTTATTCATTTCAAGATAGTGGCCACTCAAAACTATGAATCTTTGTTAAGTCCATGGTAACTGTAAATTACGCGGACCAATTTTAACGAAATTTTTGTCGGGACATTCTTTGAACATAGGCCGAACAACATATATACATGGTTTTTTGAGCTGGTTATTCATTTCAAGATGGTGGCCACTCAAAACTATGACTGTTTGTTAATTCCCTTGTAACTGTAAAATACGTGGACCAATTTTAACGAAGTTTTTGTCGGGACATTCTTTGAACATAGGCCGAACAACATATATACATAGTTTTTTGAGCTGGTTAGTCATTTCAAGATGGTGGCCACTCAAAACTATGACTGTTTGTTAATTCCCTTGTAACTGTAAAATACGCGGACCAATTTTAACGAAATTTTTGTCTGGACATTCTTTGAACATAGGCCGAACAACATATATACATGGTTTTCTGAGCTGGTTATTCATTTCAAGATGGTGGCCACTCAATCTATGACTGTTTGTTAATTCCACGGCAACTGTAAAACACGCGGACCAATTTTAACGAAATTTTTGTCGGGACATTCTTTGAACATAGGCCGAACAACATATATATATGGTTTTCTGAGCTGGTTATTAATTTCTAGATTCTGGCCATTCAAAACTATGACTCTTTGTTAATTTCACTATAACATGCAAATATGTGGACCAATTTTAACAAAATTTGGTCGTCACATTCTTTGAATATAGTCTCAACAATGTGTGTATGTGTGTATATATCTTTTCAATTTATTTATCTGCTTCATTATGTTGGCCGCTTAAAGGTTTATCCATATTGCTATGTAATTGGTTGAATCTGCTCCTCTGGTAATTTTATTTTCAAATTCCACCCTACTAGCCGTTTGGTTTAAACGCTAATGTACCAATTATGCTAATTGTTTTAGGGATGAGAACAATTATATTTAATTAAAGTGTACTCGACTGAGATTTGATCCTTCATCTCTCCATCATCGGCAGTCTAGTGTATTGCTAAAGTAGTCCCTTAGACCACGCGGCCATCCAAGCAGGTTCCTCTGGTATTACTGGAACACATATTTTTATTTGAGGTGTTTCCTGTTGGGGATAAATAAATTGACTGATTTTAGTCTTTATTTCAAATAATTGGGTTCAACTCTGGTTTCCCCAGTGTTCTTGTTTTCATCTTTAGATCCACGAGCCTGATGAAGCTTAGGTCTGTTAAAGCACACCCCTCATTTATTATGGCTCTTCTTGACTCAATAGATAACCTCAGAGAGCCAGCTTATAACTTCAAAAGGTGTCTTCTAAACGGGTCCTGTGTGTCATTTAAATAACCAGTTTATATTACTATCTTTTCGCCAACTGTTCTATGAATAACCCGCTTCTATGGTCGCATGGTCTAACGCGCTACTCTCGCAGTAGACTAGACTGCCAATGATGGGGAGATCGAGGTTTGAATCTCGGTCGAATGTACTGAGGATGGTTTTTCCAAAATCGTTTTCCACTCTTCCTCTTTACAAATGTGGGTACACTTCTTCTAAATATAACCGTGTTTATTCCTAAAACCATTAGTTTAATTAGTACATAACTATATAAGCAGATAGTAAAACACGATGCTTAAAAACAATTCTGAATAGATTGATAAAGTATGTCACTTTCTATTTATCATAACCAAAATTAATTAATAAGTATCAGGGTTGGTTTGAAAAAAATCATCTTGGTTTATAGATTAATATAATCCCAATTATTACTGATAGATATTTACCTATTCATGTAGCTTTAAAATTTTCCTGGTTAAATTGTTCAATAAGCTGTTTAAATTAATCCAATGAGCAATGCGTATAGTTTGACTATGATGTCATAAAATGTCTAGTAACACTATCCTATTCATTTGATACAGCCTCAGTGCTATTATTGTTGTATTTCATCTGCTTTAAGCTCTTTATTTAAATTGTTTGTAAACTCCCAGTTTGCTACTGGAACATTCCAAGAAGAAGCATTAATTTGGTGAAATTTTATGGCTTGATTTCATTAAGGGTCTCATTCTCCAGAAAGGATCATCATTTACTCAAGAAACTTATAGCCACACAAAGAAAATTAATCTTTTACATTTAAAATTACAGGAATGTACATTAAATGTAAGAGTAATTAAGTTAAAAATACATCTGCTTATATTGAGGGGTGCGAAGACAAACATAATATTGACCTGACCAAAAGGGGAAAGGTGTTTGTATGAAGGAAAATGTTTGTACAGTCTATACCTCTAGAAGCTATGTTTTAATGGTAAAAAGAATATTCAACAGCTGACTAATGCTAAGAGCAAGTTTTAATAAGTTTTAATATATTGAATACATGATACACAATATTAATAATAATACATAAAATATCAACTAAAGCAGTAAACATTGGTTGAGGTCAAACAGGTTCGTTTTTTGAGGCTTGTAAATAAAGTTGAAAGTATATCAGTAAACTAAAGTATAAAGAAAGATTACGGTGAAATTTTATTTAATGAAATCATAAAGCCAATACATCTTTGGATATTATCATAGTCATTCTGAATGTGACATCATCTAGTCAGGTTATTTGAATTATTTACATGGGGGTTTGGTAAAAATGACAAACTTAAGCCATCAAAAAGTGGGATATGTGTTTTACACATCTTTGAGATCAAAACCCAAATATATGTTGTGCATAAGCTCTAATTTTGGATAATGCAAATTAATTTTTGTGTATATTTTGACTTGCATATTTAACCAACAAAAACATTTGATGGGCTGCAAACTATATTATACACACATACAGAGGATTGTAATGTAAATTGCATGTAGTCCATCTAATATTTTAAGTTCTTAAAGTTAGTGGTTACAGATCCATAAGTCCCGGGCTGGTTCCCTGCGCTTCAAAAATTTATTTGTGGATTTAGAACGGGGTCACACTCAGATTTGAGAGGACAAATGAGGAGCTACTTGAATAAAGAAATAGTCGCTCCAGTCTAGAAAACTGATGGCTCATTGTGCTGACCACATGCCACCCTCTATCCACAAATGTTGGCACCATCAACACTAATGACAGCTGCTGCTTGGTCGTTATAGCTTGCAGGCTCACACCATGGAGTTTGTTTTATAAATATGTCAAACAAAGATAAGGGCCTAGGCCACAGACAAGTAAGAAACAGACTCTCAACCTTACGGAGACTTTGCTGCGCTCCTTTGGCCAGCTTGAGTCCTTCAACACTGGGCTTCGCTAGTGTCACTGCTGGGTGATGATAGAACTAACCACAGCGATCCTAGTGTTGAAGGACTCAAGCTGCCAAAAGGAGCGCAACAATTTTAACTTGGTGGTTGAGTGGGTATATTATTTGTCTGTGGCCTAGGCCTATAGACAGGATATATTTTGATTATATATGTTAAGAGATGTGTAAAACACTTATTCCACTTATTTGAAGTCGGAACTGGGTAATTGTTAACCATGGCCACCATGTTGGTAATATGAGCTAATAGTGTCACATGATCTGTTCATCATTCAGTTAGTTTTTATCTACATTTTACATAACATTGTGTCACTTGTGATTAAACTGAAGTTATATCTGAATTTGATGATGCCTTTAAATTAGACTCAAATAATATTATGCTATTAAATATTTCAATCATTTAGGGGAAAATTTTAATAATATAAAACACTTTGGTAACTACATTTTTGTAGTTTACATTATACAGTATTTAAAGTATAAACAACAATAATTATTATTGACAAATATTGTAACCGTTCGACAATTTGAATGATAACAAATTGGTAAACCCTCTAGGCCACTCTTAATTATTGTCGATCTTCACTGATTTCAATTCAAACCATAAGAATCTTAATCATTGTATTTCATAATAATATGCTTCATTTATAACTTTAATTTGTTTTATATATTTAGCTTGATGCTGATAATATCACTTAAGCTTTAAATGTTGCTATTACAACTTTTTTAATGTTTGAATTCTTAATCCAGTCAATATTTGCCACCTTAACAAAGTTAATTCCACACTAAGGCTGTTCAAGAGAATTTCTAATTTTCTTTTTTTGCTAAGAAACCATTTCCACTCTAGATTTACAAACTTTTGCAATAAAATAAACATTGTTGGTGATCTTTCTCTGCGCTGATGACTTAAAAATTTACCGATAAATTGATTCACTTAGTGACTGCAACTTTTTACAATCTGACTTAGACAACATTACAGAATGGTGTAGAATTAACGATCTCGCCCTTAACCTGAATAAGTGTGTAAAAATTACTTTTTCAAAGAAACAGATTACTATTGTATTTGACTATATCTTATCTGACCATTATTTAACTCCAGTATTTACTATTCAAGATTTAGGTTCTTACTCTAAACTTTAAACTGACTTTCTCTACACATATAAATATGGTTGTTACAAAATCATTTACATTATTAGGGTTTGTGAAAAGAAACACAAAAGACTTTACTAACATCAGAGCAAAATGTTTCCTCTATTATTCTCTAAGAAGCAACTTGGAGTTTGGTTCTTTTATTTGGTCTCCACACTATAAAAAGTACTCCCAAATGCTTGAAAAAGTACAATACAAGTTTATTAAATCATTTTCCTATGATATTCCAAATTGTATCACTTCTTTAAATCTTTAAACCCGGCGAACATATTTTGTTATTAACTTTATTCAAAAACTTATTAATGGACCATTAGACTGTGATAACCTACTGGCAGACACTAAAACTCTTATCGCCGTTGAAACTGACAAGAAATACTATAACATTCTTCTATGATGAAAATTCCACTAATTACCTGTACAACTCTCCTTTATCTCGCATACCTTGTGTATACAATTTAATAAGCAACAGTGACAATCCTATAGACCTATTTGACAGCACACAGCCTGTCTTCAAAAACAAATAACTTAATTACTCTTGAAAACCACATAAATTGCCTTTTTATGTTTATTTTATATTTTTTAATTAAGATGCCAATACAGTTCTATATTAATAGAGTGAACTACTGTAATTGGAATTCGGCTTCTTAACCAATAACTGTTGTAGTTCCTTCAAATGAAATAAATAAATAAAGAGATCACAAAAGAGCTGGAAAAAAATATTGAAACTATTCAACGCCTGCTTGAAGACCCTCAACGAAGTTTTATTTTACCGAGTTAAATAGAACTAGGTCAAAATTAAACATTTTGTTAAAATATTGCTATATCTACAATTATTATATCATGAACACATTACTTGCAGAATATATTCCAAAGGAGTAATTCCTGTCTATCAAATTTAATAGTAATTATTATTAGCACCGCGTCTTAATTAATACCTTTTCAGGTTGTATGCACTTATGCTAATGTGTAATGGTAGGGTGATTGTGAGTTGAAATGGAGTACCTACAGTTTAACGTGGGATCCGAACCACGGTGGAGGCCTGGCATTCCCCAAATTCACTAGTTGTGATTAATACACTTCTTGTCAGAGGTGAAGGAAGGGTTTGGTAATCAGATAAATCTGTGCCGGGACCGAGGCTTGAATCCCGAACCCCCTGAACAGAAGTCTGACACCTTACCCCTAGAGCGCCAGCTCACCCAATCATATATAATTGATAAAGGATATAATAGATTTTAAACATTTAAGTAATTTTTTAATATTATTTATATCTCACAAAATGTTTTAACATTGCTTTTAATCAGATTTCTTAGAGGGCTAAAAATAAATTTGAACTCTGATAAGTGTAGAAAAATGGCCTTTTAAGGCCAAAATTTTTCGAAATTGTTTATTATTTTTGATATTAGATACCTCAATACCAATTCAAATCACATACCTAACCTAAATATCTTTAAGTAAGTGTCTAATGTATTATGAGTTTGATCAAAATCTCTTGATCTGTTCAAATTTTATAAAAACTTGACAAACAGCAATGCTTATGTAAGTCCATATTTATATAACACATTAGATTTTAACAATTTTATTTATGTTTGATTCTAAAAATGATGGAAAACGCAACAAACGAGGTGTAGTTTATTTTCCTAGTGCCCTAATTCACTAATGGGTGCCTATATTTGAATTCAAAACAATTACTATGCACAGTTTGAGAGCAAATTTGAATTTTAAAATTTCACTTTACAAAAAAGGTAGAATAAAGATTATTAGTTTATATAAAATACTATAAACATTTTATCAAACTAAGGCTAAGAAAAAGATTGTATGTAAACAAATCAAATGAACAAATATGATCTAATTTGGTAGTTAAGAGTAAATTATACAGTGCATTTTTAAAACAATCAGGTTGTTAAATTATTATTTATATTACTTTTTAATATCAATATTGAATTAATATCATTACCCACTTAGGTGGCCACATGGTCTAAGGCAGAGGTCTACAACTGGTGGGTCGCTGTAGTAAAATTCATGTTTAGCCGAGAAACATACACATTTGTACTTATGGGAAAACATCCATGAGCGCTCCAACTGATGTTCATGCTTAAATTCTTCCTTACATTTTTACTTATGGGAAAACATCCATGAGCGCTCCAACTGATGTTCATGCTTAAATTCTTCCTTACATTTTTACTTGTGGGAAAACATCCATGAGCGCTCCAACTGATGTTCATGCTTAAATTCTTCCTTACATTTTTACTTGTGGGAAAACAGCCATGAGCGCTCCAACTGATGTTCATGCTTAAATTCTTATTTACATTTTTTGTAATATATTTAAAAATCAAAGATAGTATATTTTAGTAAGAAAATTCATTTTATATATAATTAAATAGGTTTAAATTACCACTTCTTATTAAATTAATAATTAAATAACAGTTCTCGTTTTTGAATAACTTTACAAAAATTAGTCGATTATGATGCTAGAATTGTGGAATCAATTGTAGCCATTGAGCACTTTTAAGTTGGAAACCCTTGGTCTAAGACCTCATTATTTATATATATTAGGTTGCCGATTACAAGAAGATTGAGGTTCAAATCCTGGTCATATGTGTTGGGGGGGGTAATTTTTACTAAAATATTTTTCACTCTACCTCCACACAAATGTGGGTGCATTTCCTCCTAATTAAATCTGGTTCATCACAAACATTTTAAAGTAATTAGTATATTTGTGTATAACATCTATAGTTAGTAAGACACAATTCTAGGGAAAAAAATCAATATTGTTAACCTGTTGATGAAGTTTATGCTATTATTATTATTTAACACCGCATCTTACTACCCGTTCGGGCTATTTGCTAAGTTTATGCTGTTTATGAAAATATCTCTGGATATATTTGGTTGACTGCGGACAAATTATGATTAGCATAGGAATTTATCCACTTCAGTGGTCATATGGTCTTTTCTGTTTCTGTTCTTTTTCCTAAATGTTTTCCCATTCTCCATATATAAAAATGTGCACACATTTCCTATCATTTATGCTCTTCTCATTTATACAACATTAGCCGGATTAATATATATATGTATATAATCAAAATAGGTAGCGAGATACAGCGTAAAAAGGCTACAAAAAACTTATTATCTACAATAGTTAAAATAACAAAAATTTAGCAAACACACACTTTGCTTTGATCTAGTGTAAGTTATTTTCATAACTATCACTTAATATTGTAGCATTTTTCATCCAAATAAAAGGATATGTCATTTATGTAAGTATATAAAGTAAAACAGTAACAAATAAAATGATCAAATGTGGGATCATTTTTTAGATTTAAAGAGGGTTTGTCACTATATATGTTGGTCTAGAATTTTTTTTAATGTTTTAATACTGCTATGAAACTTATCCATTAATATTTCAAATACATATTTTACTTGTATAAGGATAAATTTTGTTCTCTCAGGAGTACCCATATATATGACGTATTAAATTTATTGTGCTCACTTAAAAAAAAGAAGATTAGCGATGTATTTGTTTTCTTTCTTTTTCATTAAGGTTTAGTAATTTTCAGTCAAGAAAAATTGATAATTTTTTTTTTTGCCAATTTAATTAGGGCTTTAAAATAAAGTAGCATTGATTTTGGAAGTAAATTCTTTCTTCACATTGATTGGTCAAAGAAAGTGCAAATGATTAAGTTTGTGATGACTTCTACATCGTGATTGACACCAGACTCCTTCTGCTTTAATTACGATTACTATAAGGTGTTCTGTGTCATGACAGGCCCATTCCTTTTGTCAGTGAACTTAGACTACCAATGCCTCCTCCATCAGCTCACAGAATTTTCTTCTTTCCTCCAAGTCTTCTAATATTTGAATCCTCCTTCTGCCTAAGAATCTTTTTCCCTCAAGCTTTCCTCTTATGACGTTGTGCAGAAGACAGTTCCTTCTAAGGATGTGTCTGCTCCAGTTTGCTTTGTACCGAAGCATCACATCCAACATGGTTCTCTTCTCACCTACTCTTCTTAGAACTTCTTCATTTGTCAAACTGTCAGTCCACCTGCTTTTCTCAAGTCTTCTCCAGGACCACATTTAAAAGCTCTCCCAGTATTTCATTTCAATCTTCCTGAGAGTCCAAGTTTCTGCTCCAAATATAGCATTTCATCAGTTTCTTCCTCAGTTCCGAACTCAACTTGGTGTTCAGCATTAACCTCTTCTTGTTGTTTAATAGGCAAGGGAAATAGAAAATACATCTTGCGCAACATTTTAGGCACAAAGGTGGCCATTTTTATATTTACACTGGAACAAATTACACCCCTCAGTAAACCCAGGCTCTCAAAGATAATTATTTTAACTGGAGTGTACACATCTAAAATAGAATATACATACATATATTCATTTTACAAACATCATATATATATATATGTGTGTGTGTTTAATGTTTATTGTTAGTTCAAAACTCATTAAAACTTATATAAAGCTTGTAAATAAAATGCTTTATTATATTTTTTTTTGTATATACCATCAACTGGGGTGACTTTTAATGACTGGGTTACATTTGAACACACATAAAAAATATTTAATCCATTTTATATAAAAAATAACAAAATGGTTTTTACTATTCCTACATTGTTTTACTCATATTCTATTGTTACTGCTGAATTTCCTGTAAGATTATCTTCTATTGTAAATGTCTCAATTTCTAGAATTGTGTAAAAACCAGTTTACAATAAACTTTCTGTGTGTTATAGCTTCATCATGTCTAAAAATAATAGTGGAGAAATAGGTGACAATGATATAGTGATATCAGGCATTGCAGGCTACTTTCCTGAGTCAATTAATGTGGACCAACTGAAAGAAAAACTTTTCAACAATGGAAAGTTTATTACATTGTGTGATAATACAAATTGGAACAGAGGTGAGAGTTTATTTTAATTCTATGATAAATTTAAACTTTTATTTTGTTTTAAATAAAATAATTAGATATTAAATTTCAGACATTCAATATAATTTAAAACCATGATTAGAATACTAAACTTTTTGTTTCCTCAAATTTTGAATTTACAATTTTATCAGTTTAAAACAAAAAATAACATTTATCTTGCGATAATCACTTCGATCCAATGAAAATATAATGTGTGATCAATTAGTGAAAATTAAACTAAAAATCTCTATCTTGATAGGAGTAGAATTGAAATCAAATATTTTCAATATTTTTAATCCTATAATCTTGGACCAGTATCTAAGGTTTTAAAAGTGAAACCAACTAGGCTTATGTTGACATAATGGGTGTCTATTATGTGGGTCTACACGTGAGAATGTGGGGAAAATTGTGGCATTTTCATGAAACTTAAAATAGTTAAGAAATCACGTAAACAACTTTATCTAGGATGAGTGTGGATCTAGTGGTGAAGCCAATACATGATGGTAGAAGATAAGAAAGGGTTTAACTTTTCCCCCCAAGGGCACGTAATATATAATTTTGAAATAAAGTTCATCTATATCTTGTGCCCAGGTTAGTCATTTGGGGTTTCATAGAAAGTTTAAATAAAGAACATCTTTCTTGTAATAAGAAAAATACAAATAAAGATAACTAAGCTGTTTATGACACTAATCAAACCACTGCAAAAAATTATTATTTGTAATGAAATACTTTAAAAAAACTTGTATCAACGTAGATATAGGTTTCTTTAAAATACAAACAATAAATTGAACAAGTGTTGGAGAACTTTTCAAGCTTGGGGCACAGGGTTCTTTTAAATCACCCAAAAAATTAAATCTTTCACCGTAATATATATTAATAAAGTAAAACATGAACCCACATTGTACTCCTACACTTTTGTACACAACACTATTCCTGGACTGAAGACCTATTCCATTCAAACTTAGAAACGCGACTGCCCACTCCGAGGAATAAACTAATGAAGCTCTACACCCGTAAAGTCAAACGTACAGAGTCATCTGGGGGTGGGTGCCGTGTACTTCAGATATTACAGTGTGACACACACTGCACATTATAAAGATGATGAATCATAAATATAAACAACCTCTCATAATTAACTTAAAATAGGCAGGGCAATGTACCCATTATTATTTTTAAAGGAAAGAGGGGGCCATTTCTATCTGCAAGGGGCCCATGGTGAAGTCCCCAAACAAGAAATGGCAAGGAATTATTTTCAAAATTTTATCTTTCCTGCGTCCATGCAACCCGGGCAATGCCAAAAAATGTGCCTCTCCTCAAATAACAAATAGTATTAAATTGTCGATTATGCTTTTTATTTGTCTTAAAAAGAATTAACTTATACCAATAACTAATTTTTCTAAATACAATTTTTATTTACATTATTTATTACTGTATCATAACCTAAATCTATCACATACTGCTTTGCTTTCAGTGAAAGTTTGAATTAAACTAGCGAGGTCTAGAAATTGTATTTGTTTGTACAAAACACAGCTTACTAGTTCACAAACGTTACACAGAAAGTTTTTATAATAAAACTGAAAAAACTATGGAAAACTTTATAAAATCTGATTAAATATTTATGGCCTTATGCAGATTTAGTATCTTCCTATTAGTTAGTACAATAAAGTTTAAATAGAAGCTTTGTGAAAATGTCGAGTTTAGATTGCATACCTTTTGAATGTTGTCTCATATAAATTTCTTAATTTCCTCGACAAAATTATTTTAGACTCTGATAGCTAGCTGCTAGATTATTA
>CABEEJ010006274.1:0-12864 GCA_901482245.1 Timema douglasi
TGAATGAATATAAGAAATATTTAATTAAGTAAACAATAATGAAATTGATACTAAAATACTAAAATATAAAGAAATAAATACTAAACCGTCGGAGATCTGATAGCGTCACTTCCTGTCTGTCAAGTTCCGGCAGCCTTAACTACAACTTCACCTCGGTGGCGGGGGACGGGGAGGAAGGGGGAGGAGAGTTGCTGCTGGGGGGTCTCCACAAGTTCACGCGTTACACCGTGGTGGTGCAGGCGTTCAACCAGGTGGGTCCGGGGCCCCTCTCGGAGCCGTCGACAGCCCAGACCATGGAGGACGGTAAGAACATGCTACTGACTGGTGTTCACGTCACACGTCGTCACACAAGTCCGACACTTTAGGACCAAATAGGGGTAGTTACAAAGGTCGTAATCTCGAGGACTAGTAAATAATGTGTATATTAAAAGTTAAAACAGTGTTTATGTCGAACATACTAATTATACAATTCGTGGCATTGCTAGTATCTTTCAAACTCTTATCTTACTAAGAACTGAGAATGGACTGTTCCACTTAGGGGGGGTGAGGGTGTTGTGAATTGCATAACATTCTAGCCTAGGCATTACATTTTTTTAAATACTTGTGGAGACGGTAGAGGGGGTTACTACCCCCTATCAGTGAGGTCCTGTGGGATCTCTTATAACTTTGTGTCGAGTTGAATATTTATCTTGAGTGTGATCGTATCTACGACGGGCTAGCGACGTGTGTGATGTTGTCGCAGTTCCCAGCATGCCTCCAGAGGACGTGCGATGTGTGGGTCTCACGTCCCAGACCATACAAGTGAGCTGGCAACCCCCTCCCACCTCCCACTGTAACGGGATGCTACAAGGGTACAAGATGCACTACGAGGCCTTGCTGGACGACCAATGGCCGGGTATGTGATGTGTTCATCTCCAAACAGACAGTTAGTAAGTTCTTATCGTACAGAAAATAAAAAATTACATCAAATGCATAAATTTGGCTCTTTATAGTATTTAAAAAAATAAATACTTAGTTTATGGAGGTAATTCATCGCTTGTGCCATTGATTGTACGGATATGGAACCTGGGACCCTTAGCTTAGAGATCCAATGCACCGTGTTTAGGGTCATTCTTCTCTCCTAGATTATGGCAGAGTCTGTTATGGCCGTGTGTAATATATTGGCCACAGTGATATATTGTTGATAAAACAATCACCGGTGACAGTGAAGAACGATTTCCTTGTCCAGGTGATATATGCTATATCTGGAAACAAAAAAATAAACACGCATTTTAACAAACTCATATATTTAAAATGTAAGCATTGTACAGCTTCCTCTAAGGACCACCTCTGTGGTCGAGTGGACAGAGTTCCTGGATACAAATACAGAGGTCCCGGTTTCGATCCCCGGGGCTTCCAAATTTTAGCTGTGAATCAGTGGGTCTGGAACGGGGTCAACTCAGCCTCCTGACGTCAACTGGAGAGCTACTGGAATAAAATAAAATAGTGGCTTTGGTCTAGAAAACTGAGATTAACGGCTGGAGGGTTCATTGTGCTGACCACATGACACCCTTTATCCACAAACGTCGGTCGGTGACGCCCTCTAATGGTGTTTATATAGGCTTCATGGAGTCCTGTCATGTTCCATGTTCCAGGAGTGGACGAAGGAGATACCCGCAAGACGACGGCCCTCACTGCTTTGTTGACCAGCCTGAGGAAGTTCACCAACTACAGCGTCCAGGTGTTGGCCTTCACGAGGGCTGGAGATGGTGTCGTCACCAAACCACTGGTGTGCACCACAGAGGAGGATGGTACTGGTGCTACGTTTGTCTGTTCCTCTGGGTTCTCCTCAACATCCAAAACAAACCATTTGATATTAGTCTGGATGTTTTGGTTCCTACTCGTGTCGCTCCTCATAGAGCCTAGACCATTTCTCTAGCTGTGAGAATAAACTGGACAGTCATAGAACGTGTGCTAGGAATATACTGCCTTACAGCTCTCAACCTAACACAACAGGACTGATGATAGTGTCATCGTGTGTATCCGTCATGATCCCCTTTTCAAAATATATATTATACACGCAATTTTTTGGCATTCTTGAATCTTTTAAAGCATTCGTGTGGATAAGTATGTATTTATAAAGCACCATCTATATTTTATAAATTCTTAACTATCAAAACATAATTAATATTGTCAACACAAATTTGTCTGAATGAGCAGATGATGCAATAAACTTTGTATCTTCTTTGTTTGTTTGTAAAACCCGCCTCGGTGGCGTAGTTGGCTATCGCGCTTGTCGTGTAGAGCTCGACTGCTGAGGACGGGGAGATCGAGGTTCGAATCTCGGTCGGGTGAACTGGGGGTGGTTTTTCATAAATGGTTTTCCACTCTCCCTCCACGCAAATGCGGGTTAGCTCCCTCTAATTCAACCTTCCCAATTCCTAATCCATTAGAGTAATTAGTACTTAAAGCGTATAACCCGAATGGGTAGTAAGACGCGGTGCTAAATATTATTATTGTTTGTAAAATACATGTTCCTGGTGAGACCGCAACCAGGGTAGAGGGGGGTTGCGTCGGGAGGGGGCAGCTATTACTTCTTAAGATATGTATATTTGTAAAGCAACGTTATATTCAGCGGAATGCAAGAGTTTAGTTGTTAAGGTTTTTTTTGATTGCATCTCACATTCGAAGGGTACAAGTAAAAATGGGCAGACTCCAATTTTACCTCAACTTGAGCTAGTTCTGCCATCTGTGAGACAATCATGAAACCTTTCTAGCGCAGTTATAGGTTGTGGTTAGCAGATTCCCCTGTCATATTTAAAATAACAGTCCTTGCTGGGGTCCTTGCTGGGGTCCTTGTGGTGTTCGAGATATAGAAGCGGTTGTCCTGTAAAATGTGTATAAAGTGACTTTCCTCCTTTTCCCCCTGTACCTTTCATTTGCTAAGTGCTTATTTGATTTAGGTTTATTTATAATGAGTTCTTGTTTATAATTTTAGATGCTGATATTTGTATTGGTCAGTTCCAGGCGCCCCCGCGGAGATCAAGGTGGTGGTGAGCTCCTCGCAGTCCCTGCTGGTGTCATGGCTGCCTCCAAACGATCCTAATGGCGTCCTCACCAAGTACAACCTCTACACAAGGTGACCGGGACACGTTGAGTAACTGTGTCTCCCTTTTAGATGGGATTATCAAGTAGAGCTACAATCAGGCTTACCAACTTGTGTGGTGGAACAAGTAGTTACTGACTAGGATTGCAACAAGTAGCTACTGGCTAGGATTGCAACAAGTAGCCACTGGCTATGATTGCAACAAGTAGTTACTGGATAGGATTGTAACAAGTAGTTACTGGCTAGGATTGCAACAAGTAGCTACTGGCTAGGATTGCAACAAGTAGTTACTGGATAGGATTGTAACAAGTAGTTACTGGCTAGGATTGCAACAAGTAGCTACTGGATAGGATTGCAACAAGTAGCTACTGTCCAGCATTGAAACAAGTAGTTACTGACTAGGATTGCAACAAGTAGTTACTGGATAAGATTGCAACAAGTAGTTACTGGCTAGGATTGCAACAAGTAGCTACTGGCTAGGATTGCAACAAGTAGCTACTGTCCAGGATTGCAACAAGTGTGCCACTGTCCAGGATTGTCGACGGCCGGGACGAGCTGAACCATGCTAAACGAAACCTCCCCAGCCAACACACCAGCTACGAGTCCAAGGGTCTGCAACAACACGTGGAGTATCAGTTCTGGGTGACGGCCTCTACAAGAGTAGGGGAGGGACACAGCTCCAGGGTCGTGGCTCAAGTCCCGACAAGCAGAGGTCAGTTTACATCACTGTCACATCTGGTTCGAGTTGTAATCCCACCGAGGATAGCTGGGATATGGAATAACTCGGTAGTTTGGAGTAAATTGGATGTAATTCAAAAGTAAACTGAGGATGATTTTACTTTTTTATCATTTTGTTTATTCTTCTAGTAATGTTAAATAGTTCCGAAGTTGCTAGACTACAATCCCAAGTCCTCATATAAATGACATTCTAGGATCAGCCAATCCCCCATTAATCTGAACCATTGTAGCTTTATAGAGTGAATGCCGCACTTACAGGGGCAAGGTAGGAGGAATGTCCTCTCAACACTACTATTGGTAATGGTGGTGGTCATGAACCAAGACTCTGGGAGGGGGAGTGTCCTCTCAACACTACTATTGGTAATGGTGGTGGTCATGAACCAAGACTCTGGGAGGGGGAGTGTCCTCTCAACACTACTATTGGTAATGGTGGTGGTCATGAACCAAGACTCTGGGAGGAGGAGTGTCCTCTCAACACTACTATTGGTAATGGTGGTGGTCATGAACCAAGACTCTGGGAGGGGGAGTGTCCTCTCAACACTACTATTGGTAATGGTGATGGTCATGAACAAAGTGGCGGGAAAACTCGGGGAGGAGAGAATGGAAGAAATCAAAGCAATGTGATTGGTTTCAGTGGCGGCTCGCATCTCCTCGTTTGGGGGTCCAGTTGTCCGACCGTGGCGCGGGGCGGTGGCTCTCCCCTGTCTGGTGGTGGGGATACCTGCCCCCCGCAGAGAGTGGCTGCGAGGGGAGCTGCCCATGAGAGGGGGACAAGTGTCCGAGACGGGGGAGTTGGTCCTGTCCGGGCTGCAACAGTCGGACTCCGGGAACTACACCTGTCAGGTGGACAACAGCCACGGCTCCGACCGCATCCATCACACTCTGATTGTGCAAGGTCAGTGACAGGGATTCAAGCTGGGGATCGTATTCATTCATTTCTGCAGAGTAGAGGGTATCAGGCCTAGCAATGAACACAATTTCTTATTTCCCGATTTCCTTAATGTTCCAAAAGACATATAGACCTATGTTATTATGTTGTCAGTCCCTCCCGCTGCCCCTGTTCTGTATGTGACCAGCGCAACCAGCAGCAGTATCCTACTTCACTGGAAAGCAGGTGACAGTGGCGCTGCCCCAATCAGTGGCTTCTTGCTCAACTATCGACGCACACTTGGGAACCTCCAGGAAGTACACCTACCCAGAAGGACGTCAAGCTACGAACTGAAGGTGAGCTAGTGAGTTAAAAAACAACTAAAAACTCTCTCGTTTTCATTAATCTGATATGTACCGTCCTTTTTTCATGGAGACAATCATTGTCCAGTGTTTAAGAGGAAGTGTTTAGTAGAACGCTGTCCACATGTCGTTACAGAGTCTACAGTGTGGCAGCACGTACCACCTGTTCCTGACCGCCCGCAACAAGATAGGAACCTCGGTGGCCAGCCCCACGCTCTCTGTCCGTACCCAGGGACAGTCCCCGGGTCTGCCTCAAGCTGCGAGTCTGCTCTCCCCCAACTCCACGTCAGTGATACTCAGACTGCACGTCTGGCCGGACAACGGCTGTCCTCTCACCTACTTCGTGGTGCAGTATCGGCCGAGACACTCCCACCACTGGACTCTAGGTACGAGCGAGCAGATCACTATCAGTATGTTCCATAGGCACTGGACTCTAGGTACGAGCGAGCAGATCACTATCAGTATGTTCCATAGGCACTGGACTCTAGGTACGAGCGAGTAGATCGCTATCAGTATGTTCCATAGGCACTGGACTCTAGGTACGAGCGAGCAGATCACTAACAGTCTCTGTTCGGAATATGTTTCAAAGGTAGCGACTCGCCTTGGGGAAACATGGTGACATTGTGGTATTTAGAACGATAAAGACAGACAGATATACTAAACATAATATCAGCTATGTGTTACCAAACAAAGACAAATAGAGTATAACGAGGGAAAACTAGAGGGAGTGAAAAGAAAATAGTTGTTATAGCACTAAAACTATTTATTAAATGTTCCTTTTAGCTGACAATTCAAGGTAACACTGACTTACATCACGTCAAATAATACATAAAATAATATTAGTTCCAATGTCAAGAAAACCCCTGTTCATTCAGATACACAAATAAATTCATGATGTTGGTTGATATTCACTTCAAATGAATACTTCAGTGTAAAAGTTATAATAATAATAATATAATTATATATATCATTTTAAAGTGAACAACTCTAAGAACAAATTAATAATAAGTAATATCAAGAATACCTACGAGAGACATACCAGTAGGTAACAATACAGTAAAATGTAGGTACACGCTGATTTTGGAGGTGCACTTATTCCTTTTTGAACCCTGAAGGGTATTTTTCCTGCCAAGATCGTGCTTTTGGAAAATATAGCTTGTAACTATAACTTCTCTAAAATTAAAATAAAGGGTGAAGATTCTGACACTACCATTGTTTGATTCAAAATTTTATTTTCTCTATTTTCAAAAAGAAGTACTTACCTAGAAACCAGTCAATATCTACGAGTGTACTTACCTAGAAACCAGTCAGTATCTATGAGTGTACTTACCTAGAAACCAGTCAGTATCTATGAGTGTACTACCACCTGTTCTGTAGGACATCAGGCCATTGCCCAACAAAAGACACTGTCCTGCAAGAAACAAATTAGTTTGGTCATCCTAAATACAAATTATTAGTTTCCCATTGAATAAGTCATAGATATATTTTTTTAATTAATCTTCAATGTTGTCTAAATCCTTCACATCACCATTTTAGACAATCCAAGCTGGACTTATTTCCGACTAAGTAAAATGTGATTATTGTGTGCATAACCGTGTTATTAATGTGTGAATTTGCGAACTTAATGTGAATTATATTACCAAATTCAACGAATTGTTGTTGGCAGTGAAAGTGATGCCTTGAATAATTTACTAACGACTGACGATGCCATGCCTCATAGTAATGCTCATGGCTACATCACAGGTCACTCACAAACATTAATAATCCACCATTACAAACACCCTGCCCAGGAGTTGTGTATCACATCCAAGACTAATTAAAAACAAACATGTTATATCCCGTGTTACAGTATCAAACGCATTGAAACCACAACGAAGATTCACTATCTCTAGTCTGACTCCTGCGACCGTCTACCAGATAAAGGTTGAAGCCAACAACATCGCCGGCTCCTCGACGGCAGAGTTCACCTTCGTGACGCTGACCAAAGACGGAGGTAACAGACTACACCCAATATATACATTCAAAGTTGTTATTATTATTATTATTATTAGCACCACGTCTTACTACCCGTTCGGGTTATACGCACTTACGCTAATGTGTAATGGTGGGGTGATTGTGAGATGAAATGAAGGACCTACAGTTTAACGTGGGATCCGAACCACGGTGGAGACCTGGTATCCCACACATTCACAAGATGTCTTGTCAGAGGTGAAGGAAGGGTTTGGTAATCAGATAAATCTGTGCCGGGACCGAGGATTGAACCCCGGCCGCCAGCATAGAAGACTGACACCTTACCCCTAGACCGCCAGGTCACCTTCAAAGTTATTAATAAACAATTATATTTATTAGAATTAAATATAAAAAATAATTTTTTTTGTTGAATACTTAAGGGATTAGGTTCCATGGTTTGTTGTATTTTCCAGGTATTTAAAATTAACAGTAAATTAGTATGTGTGCGATTTTTTTAAATTTTAGGGCGTCTTACTTACTATTTGTTCAGGTTATATGCGTGTGTGAGAATTAAGGATGAGGAAGGTTGAACTTAGAGAAATTGTGTAAAGGAAGAGTGGAAGACCATTTTGTAAAAAACCATTCCCCATACACCCGACCGGAGTTGGAACCCCAATCTCCCTATCATCGACAGTCTAGTGACATGACGTGACGTGACGTGACTAAAGTGTGACAACTTAAACCACTTCAGACTATTTTACTGTTAATATTAGCAGTTTTTAAACTGTGCTTTGTGTTTGATACTGGTAAGTAAATTTTACTTATATTTTTGTAAATAAAGGTGAGCTGGCGGTCTAGGTGTAAGGTGTCAGACTTCTGTGCTGGCGGCCGGGGTTCAATCCTCGGTCCCGGCACAGATTTATCTGATTACCAAACCCTTCCTTCACCTCTGACAAGACATCTTGTGAATGTGAGGAATGCCAGGCCTCCACCGTGGTTCGGATTCCACGTTAAACTGTAGGTCCTCCATTTCATCTCACAATCACCCTACCATTACACATTAGCGTAAGTGCGTATAACCCGAACGGGTAGTAAGACGCGGTGCTAATAATAATAATAATAATAATAATAATAATATTTTTGTAAATAAAGTAAAAATATCACTAAATTGGTCAATTTTACTAGCATATAAGGAGAAAAGAAGGATTTACTTTTATTATTAGTATGTTTTTTTTTACAAGGGTGTAATAAATAAACCTATTAAATATACTTAAATTATCAACTTCAACCATTACTTTACTGCAGGAGAAACTAAAAATGTGTCTGTAACAGGTTAAAATTGATGTTAAAAAGTGGTACAACTTACAAGTGAGAACTTGACTGTCAATAGCTTCGTGTGACACCTGTTGGGACCGGGATATGTCAGTAACTCAATGCAAAGATCCCCAGTTTGACTTTGATTGCAGAGGGTTGTCTCTATAACAATGTTATCGTGCTATTTCCTAGATCCTCCCCCTCCGGAGCTAATTAAGAGAGGCCAAACCGCCCAAGCGTTCTACTCTGACGTCCGCGTGATAGTTCCTATCGTAGTGGCCGTCCTGGCCCTCCTCGGGGCCGTGGCCGCCGCGGGATTCTGTTGGAGGAACAGTGAGTACTTCACACACATCCCACATGAGGTCAATGTCTGACTTTGAGGAGTGGTGAACATTGTGTTTAGTTGATCACTCTTATGTTCTCGGTACACAAAACAAAAGATCTATTTGTGCACCCAGGGCAAGCACAGCCACACAAAGAGACCTTGGACAACCAACAAAACGCAGAGGCGCAGCGGGAACGATATTACGCGACCATCCACAAAGTGGCCCTCCAGGCTGGAAACGATAAAATTCCAGGTAATATAAAGTTTCACTTATTTTATAAGTAAGATATTATACTTAGGTAAAAATAAACCAGGCTGGAAAGGAGTGGAGGAGTTTTTCTGTCGATGTTTGGGGGGGGGGGGNNGGGGGGGGGGGGGTAAGAGGGGTTGGGATAAAGTCTCAAGAGCTACCCTCTACCTGAAGATGAGCCCTATAGCCCCAGCGGTTCCGGACGGAGGATGGGAGAGGGGGGAGGGGGAAGAGGAAGACCTTTTTGATTTTCGGTAAAAATTGTTGTAATTTTAATATCGACTGCACATCGTTTCAACATATTTCTATTAAAGTCCTCATTTGTCAACTTGGAGCCATAAAATAGGTCTGTATTGTGTCTGACCAGACTATACACTATCGTGTTGAAGAGATGGCTGATCGAAAATTAACACTGTCTTGTCCAGTTTAGTTTGTTTTGACTAAGGGTATTTAGAACGGGCGTTTTGAGTTGATTGTATACAAATTAACTCTACTTTAGTTCTCCAACCCTTAATTATTCATCGCATAAAGCCAAACTTTACCAACAATAGGTTTTTTTGGTTACGTCAAGAGTCTAACCCAAGACCCTTAAGGTAAGGGAATGTGAGTCGGGTAATTACTTTTATAATTTTTATAACAAAACTTTTATAATCAAAATAAATAAACTACTGCTTTCGAAGTTGTGTTTAGTTTCCTTTGTCACGTGTTAATCTCAATATTTCTTGATTATGTCAAGGCCATCACATCATTTGAACATGACGTTTCTCTTAATTGACCAAGCGTAGCGAGGTCCCGGTTTAAAACGACCATTATTGCATGTGTAGCAACAGAATGCCAAGTTGTGCTACCTGTGACAGTTTTGTGTATTTAGTCAGAGATCCCACAGTTGTGTTCACTTGGAAACATACAATATTAGTGTTATTGTGTTACAGAAACATCTGAAGACATCTCTCCGTACGCAACGTTCCAGCTGGCAGGGCCAGGTGTCGACCCTAATAACACCTTGCTCCACAGTTTCATGTACCACGAACAGGCCATGACTGAGGGGTGCGCCTCTCCACCACCTGCTGGGGTACGAAGGCCGCAATACAATCCTCCTCGAGTAGATTTGATACAATCCTTCTCGAATATATTCGATACAATCCTCCTCGAGTATATTTGATACAATCCTCCTCTAGTAGATTCGATACAATCCTCCTCGAGTATATTCGATACAATCCTCCTCGAGTATATTCGATACAATCCTCCTCTAGTAGATTCGATACAATCCTCCTCGAGTATATTCGATACAATCCTCCTCTAGTAGATTAGATACAATCCTCCTCTAGTAGATTAGATACAATCCTCCTCTAGTAGATTCGATACAATCCTCCTCTAGTATATTCGATACAATCCTCCTCTAGTAGATTAGATACAATCCTCATCTAGTAGATTAGATACAATCCTCCTCTAGTAGATTAGATACAATCCTCCTCTAGTAGATTAGATACAATCCTCCTCTAGTAGATTAGATACAATCCTCCTCGAGTAGATTAGAGGATTACACAACATATTAGATTAGTGATTTGATAGAAAGAATCTTCACAAACTTTGAATTTGTTTAAGAGCTCTAATACAGTTTATTCATATGTCAACCTTAACATAATTATAGTATGGTAGAGTCTCAATTATCTGACTAAACGGGGCTGGCGGGTTGCCGGATAGTACAAAAACAGGGGGAGGAGTTGAAACAAAACACATATATACGATTAGTAACTACTCCATAGTATTAATTACAAAACTATTATGTCATTCATGTAAACAAAACAAAGGATTTTAAAACACTTAAATACAACTTTTATGTCGGATAAAACAGAATGTTGAGTAAATGACTGTCAGATAATAGGGACTCTACTGTACAAACTCAACAACCAGACCCCACACCCTCAATTTAACACTTAACCGAATGTATGAATGTGAGAGTGAATGCAGTATAACAAAAATTAACATTTATCTACAAATTCTATTTTATATTTCCTTTTATTCATAATTTTTCCCACTTTTAAAATTTAAATTTAAGATTTAGTATTAGTAGTTAAAATGAAGATTAATATTTGAGATTCGAACTTGTAAAATAATGGATTCGACTCAATTCTAGTGAAAGGTTCCAACGTTATAAAACTCGAGTATATTTTATGATTTAATGCTGGAGTTTTGAGTCTTAAAATCCAGCAAAAAAGTTTGAGGTTAAAAAAAATCATATTGTAAGTTTAATTACTAATTAAAGATATATCTACGATGCCTATTAATGTCTCAATTAAACATAATTTATAATTCTTGTGTAACTATAACGTTTCGGTGACCTGGCGGTCCAGGGGTAAGGTGTCAGACTTCTATACTGGCGGCCGGGGTTCAATCCTCGGTCCCGGCACAGATTTATCTGATTACCAAACCCTTCCTTCACCTCTGACAAGACATCTTGTGAATGTGGGGAATGCCAGGCCTCCACCGTGGTTCGGATTCCACGTTAAGCTGTGGGTCCTTCATTTCATCTCACAATCACCCTACCATTACACATTAGCGTAAGTGCGTATAACCCGAACGGGTAGTAAGACGCGGTGCTAATAATAATAATAATAATATAACGTATCTAATATGTGCAACTGTATGACAAACCAGAGTTCATGAATGTTAAAAGTTGGAATCGTATCAGATGGATCCAAGAAAGTAGACGAGAGTGTGACTGTACAAACACTGGTGGTCACACAGTTTAAGACATAGGTCTCACATCACCCTCTATTGCCTGTGATAGGGATATCTGAAATGCCATCCCAGCTTATATTAATAATATTTATCAAATTGTTATTTGATATCAAGTTGAGACTATTTCTTTTTTTCAGGCATCGAAACACCCCTCTCGCCGCAGGAGTAGCAGAAAAACTGATGTGGACACTGACGAATCAGATTCCGATCCTGATCAACTCACTTCCAGTAGGACGGAGTCCTCCAATCAACTTGACATGGGCAAACTGAAACACAGTAAGTGTTACTGAGTGAGCGCAGTAGTCAACTGTTGATTCACATATTCGTTTCGTTCTAATGCGAGGGGTGGAAGAATGACTGTTAGGATATTTCTACCGAGGGGAGATAAGCTGTCAAGTCGTGTTCACCGAATACTTACCAAAACACCACATGTGTAAGCTGGCAAGTCGTGTTCACCGAATACTTACCAAAACACCACATGTGTAAGCTGTCAAGTCGTGTTCACCAAATACTTACCAAAACACCACATGTGTAAGCTGGCAAGTCGTGTTCACCGAATACTTACCAAAACACCACATGTGCTCAGACTAAGGTGTAGGTGTTTGGCACCTTGTTGAACTCTGGTAGTCCCAATATGCCATTGAGAAGTAGGACCAAGACGACGAGCAAATACTTTGTCCAGAGTATTTAGAGCACTGGCAGTGAGATACCTTCAAGGTGAGAGATTATCAGGACACGTGGATTAAACTTAGGGCCAAAGAGACCAATCAACTCTCGTGGTTTGTCTCTAATGTTCTGGTATATAGAGAGTAGCTGGTGGCTGGTAATACCAGCAATCACTCCTATTGCCCAGCTATTGTCACTGTTCACGCTCAGGGCCAGAAGGTTATAGGAGGACGGACTATTTTTGGAGTTTAGAAGGGATAATATAAGGAGATTGCCTAACATCATTCTGTGATTTCCCTTTTCCACTTTGACCTCTAACTATGATTGGTACAACTTAAAAAGGACTCAACCCAAACCCAATTGACCTTTCAATCCATATTCATTAGTCTGACTAATGTACCCATAAGGCCTGCATTTGCACTCCGTATGATGAAAGATGACTTGGGTCATGTATGATGAAGGATGGCATAGCTCATGTATGATGAAAGATGGCATAGGTCATGTATGATGAAGGATGGCATAGGTCATGTATGATGAAGGATGGCATAGCTCATGTATGATGAA
>CABEEJ010006275.1:0-13149 GCA_901482245.1 Timema douglasi
GTCGCTGGCGCGTACGGGCCCGCGCATGTCGATCGTCTGTTATTCACTCTCGGGGTGGGGCAGCTTAGAGGCGTAACTTCGGTGACAGTTACTCGTCTCAGTTGAAAACAATCTGGGTGGTGAGGTGAGGTGTTTGTGTGGAGCCTCGTAGAGCAGCCAAATGGAGGCAGAGTTGGTGAGTCAATGCAATCATTTTCCTTCCATGTTCTGACTCGGTCACAATTGGATCAGGGAAAATTCGTGAAAACTTGATTCTTAAAAATTTCAAAAAATTTGAGTACTCGGAATTTTCAATTTCATCCCAAAAATTTTTGATTTGATTAATATTATACAACTTTAATATAATTTCATAACAAATATCGTCCCTTAATACTCCCTTTTATATAATTTTTAAAGATATAAAACTTGTAAGGATGTATTAAATTTACTTAAAAAATCTTAATTTGTGTGATTTTAACCTCTTCAACCCCCCCCTCCCCCCTCACACACACACACAAAACAGTCAAGCTAAAAAAATATTGTGTTTTTGCTTATGCATAGGTTGATTACAAAAATTCAACTTGAAATATTTATATTGCAAAAAATTGATATATAATACTCTAACTCTGAAAAAAAAAAAACTCAATTGTTTTCATTCAAACTCGATGCAAACTTGAGCCAAAGTGAAAAGTGCCTGCTTGGACGCCTCTACTTTATAGTGTTTTTTTAAACTACAGTACACACGGTATATACATAAATAACCTACTAACAACATGCATTATAATTGGAAGATGGTGTATGAAAGGTGGATAGAAACTTTTAAAAGCAACAAACACAATAGGCTTTTACAATGAAAAGAAGAACACATTTACACTGCTGCCACCGGACAAAGAGGTAATGGCTCTGTCTTGAAGAAAATCAATCATTCCCACCCATTACCCTGACCTAGGTTTCATTTTATCGGGAGGGCGCATGAAACGTGCAACGCAACTTCATAAAAGAGTAAACCAAAAAACTCAAAAGGGAGAAAAAATAAATGTATAAAAAATGATAGGACATTAAGATAGGGATATATAAAAGATATTCCTTTTACACATTCCCTCCTGATGAGTTCCTATAGAATGAAACCTATGTCAGGGGGTTGGGTGGTAACGATCAATTTTCTTCAAGAGGCTTTTGTCCAGTGTCCAGAATCTGAGGTTAAAATTAGAGTTAGAAAAATAAAGGGGGGGGAGGGTTGCAAGAATCCCAAAATGTTTACTTTTAACCTCTTTTTGTTGATTCATTTTTCGATTGAGTGGAATAAAGTCAAACGACCACCTGCGAATATACAGGGCTTTAGTTTTTAATTTCTTTAACAAACTTGAGGCATACTAGCGTGTGCGCCATGTCCGATAATATTGTAACACAATGTGTGTAGGTGGGGGACCAGTTGCTTGAAGTTTGCGGCATCAACATGCGCAGCGCCACGTACCAGCTGGCGGCCAACGTTCTGCGCCAGTGCGGGAACTCTATCACCATGTTGGTGCAGTACAGTCCTGATAGTGAGTAATTGTGTTACAAACTTGGAGTCACTACTTACCGACAAGATTGTACGAGCTAAGACACTAGAAACTGTACAGTAATATAAAGGAACATGTCTTTTAAGGCAAACCTCTTTTCTATATTTTAGCTATAGACAACTCTCGATATCTCGTACTAAAGAGGGCAGGGGTCTCTCCGAGTTACAATAAGTCTGTCTTATAGAGGGGGAATAAAGTTGGGCATAAGGAATGAAATCTAATACTTTATCTAAACAAAAACGTTTTATCTTTATATTTTCAAACGTCCATCTTCTCATCACTTTCAAAGTTAGAACTATTATTGAATTTAAAAAAATATAAATGTAAAGAAATACAGGGTAAAATAAAAGTCAAAACTTGCAAATATGTAACTGTCAATTTTTCTTTGTTTCAAAATATTAAAAGGGAATCTTTCTAAAAAGTCTTTTAAAAAAAAATCCTATATAAGGATGAAATTTATTTTTTCTATCATATTTAATTTTTTCACATCATCTCATTACTCATTTGAGCTTTATGACTATGCACTAATTCCTTTAATGCGTTAGGGATTAGGAAGATTGAATTTATAGGAAGTGTACCCACATTTACATGAAAGGAGAGTGGAAAACCATTTTAGAAAAAAAAACTTCAATATACCCAAGAACCCTCATCTCCCGGTCATAGGCATTCTAGTCCCTTCTGAGTGTGTCGCCACCGAAGTAGGTCTGTTTACTATCGATGCCTGACCTAACTCTCCTTTCAGGTTAGCCTCCTTTCCTATCACTCACAATACACCAGTTAAAAGGGAACTCGACTATATGTACCCCGACGTGTCTGTCCTAGAATACAACGAATTAGAAGGTTCGGTGAGCTCGAGCAGCGAGGAGGGCCCCGGTTCTCACTCGGGTTCCCCGACCCCTTGCAACTCCCCCAAGATCCCGCACAAGGCCACACCCCTGCAGCTAGAGGAGCATACGTCTGGATTGCATGGAGTCCCCCTGTCTGCCAGGAACACGCTCACCCGCAACCAGATAGCTCAGGTCGTGTCCACGCTCACCAGACAAAACGCCACCGCAAGGTCAGTACGGACAAGGTCCGAACCCTCTGCACTTAATCGTAAGACTCTCAAGACATGAGATGTGAATCATTGCAACTACAGCACAGTTCAAATGGGGGGATACCACAATTCAGTTAATTTACATTAGTTAATAAATGACACCTGGGTATGGGAATCGAACCAGGGACTTATCCCGGATTTGTTCCATGCTCAAGTCATTCTTCCTTCACAGTTTAAGGCAGTCTGTGATGGACTTGTGGAAATTATAGGCTACATACTGTAAGCTCTCATTGACTTCACAGCCACCTTCGACTTGGGAGGGCTGTTATACTGCCAAGAATACAACACAAGATAGCACACTTTCTATCATCTGCTCTTCCCACTTCTTTCCTACATACTTCATCTACATCATTTTCTCTGGGGTTTTATCCTTTTCCGTCCTCATTAGATGTCCATACCATCTCAGTCTTGCTTCCTCTACCATCTCATGTACTCCTGTTTCTCCTGGTGACAGCTAACATGCTCTCCTAGTCTCTCTTACATTCAATGTCCATGTCTCTACTACATAATATGTTAAATGTCATAATGAGTACAAACTATGCCCTGTTCAACACTTTGTAATTATATGGATTTATCACCCCGCTTTGGGCGTCTATTGAAACACTACGGATTAATTCTCTGATATAAGAATGCTGTGATGATTTATAGGTTATCTAAAGCTCCGTGATCGAGCGCCTATCACCACTGTGCGGAAAAGATACCGTTTAATCAGCTGTCTATAGCTCCGTGTTCGAGCACTAATTAAATCAGTATATTAATAAAATTGAAGAAAGAGAAATGTTGATGGCTGTTATTTCACACACGGTTTATTTAAGTTACACCTGTTAATTACTTGTACATATTTTGATTAAATGTTTTATATCACTGTACATTTGTGATATTGATGTGATTTATATTATACTGTGTTAGACTGACTTGTGCGTGAGCGGGATCTCTGTGTAGATGTTTGTATCCCGGAGATGCCTTAAACATACACACAATGGTTTATATATGACATACCTCTTGCTTTTCTCTCCCCTTTTCAACAGTGTAAAATCCAACTAATAGAAAGAGTCCTGACAACAGGTTTTGTGAAGGCTAGCTTCTTATTGGTATAGAGAAATGGCGTCTTCTGCCATATACTGTGAGGTTGTTCCCTTTAACAAGAATTGACGCAGTTATTCTTTTAACAAGAAAGATGGTATAAAAAATATATTTTAGGGGTGAAATCCTTTTCACATTGTTTCTGAGAAGTGCGTGTTTCTTCATGGATGAATCTTAAAAGGATACTCTACATATATTCCTTTAAATAAAATTTACCTTCATCCATGACTTTTTACATAATTTAGATTAATCCAAACCAATATCATTACACCTTCCTTACACTTCAAGGGCACTTAACAGGTCTCTTACACACCTATAGAACAACTCTCCATAGCAGGTCTCTTACACACCTATAGAACAACTCTCCATAGCAGGTATCTTACAACACCTATAGAACAACTCTCCCTGTTCTCTTCTCATTAGATCTTCTCTATTCCCAACTTTCTCCTCAATCACACCAAAGTGTAGTCACTCGAGATAATTTTATTAGCTTTCAGGGTAAACTAAAGTCTAACATGACAGCCGAGAATGTCAATAATTGAAAATAGAGTATTCTAGCTTTTTAATCCTTTTAGTGCCACGCCTATTCCATAATTTGTACGCAAAGAGTGCCAGAGGCCTGTTAGGTTTTGTGTGAAATAATGCCACAGCTATTTCATCATTTTCGTAAGGGTTTACAAGAAAATTCGCCAAACCTTTATTTATGAAGCGATTATTTTGTTTTTTTTATCATTTTAATCTGCAGGTACTGTTCTTTAATAATAATAAATTAATAAGATATAATTAAAATTATTGAGTTTCTAATTATTTTTTTATCAAAACATGCCAAACAACACATTTTTAAAAACATATATACATTTCAATATTATTTTGTTGTAGTGCATTTAGTTTGTATACCAGAAATTAAAGTTTTGAATATATATATATATAATTATAAATAGTAATTACAGGAATTTTTATTTGATATCCTACATTAAATATTTTTGGCTGTCATTGCGTACCTAACAGCAAGATTTATCATATTGCTTACCTCCTAAATAAATATTTAGGTCAAACATAAAGAATGCGCTTTTCACAAAATCTTTATAATGAATAATTTAAAATTTCTTAATTTTGCAAAAAGTCATTTGGCCTAAAGTTCATTTGGCCTACACTTTAGGCCAAATGATGGGTACCCACATGAAAATCTAAATAGTATATTTTTCCAAACTCGGAACAATTTAACCTGTAAATTTGAAAACTATTTACAATAGTATGAATGTGAGCCCCACTTGTGTATTTTCCAGGCAGCTTGTATGTAAACTGGCGTTACACGTAGCACATTGAGTACGTGACCGTCCACCATTGTAAATGTACTAAGCTCCCAGTTCCAATAACAACTATTTACGGTTGATTTTTGTTGCCAACCTTGTATAAAAATAATAGAGGGAAATGTTCTCTTTCCAGTGATATATATGACACAACTACACTGTCTATCAGATAAAGCGAGAACTAGCTCAAATCTGGAGAGCCGACCTCATCGGCTCTGGAACTTTTAGCGATAGTAGCTGGAGCCGATCAGATTGGCTCGTGGCACTAAAAGAGTTAATTGGCCGCAAAATTTTGTAATTGTCGAAACTGAAATTTGTTTTTAAGCAAAGTTGAAGCTAATATTTTTTTACAAGATCATGATGGAAGTTTTTTTAACCCATCATATAATGAAATGTATCGACTGACGTGTTGTTACGATAGTCCCGACAACAAGTCTCCGACCCATGAGCCCCGGTTCCTCTTCATCGAGACTCGCAAGTGCAGTAACCTGGGGATCAGCTTGGTCGGAGGGAACTCTATCGGTATCTTCGTGCACAGCGTCCAACACGGCTCTGTCGCTTACAACTCTGGGCTCAGGTCAGTTGATCGAAATTATATATTCATTTTTACCTACAAATTTTGAACCTTGAATTCAAATCTAAATCTTGGTAAAAATTAAGACCATAATAAAGGGGGGGGAGGAAGTAAAAATACATTCATTATAACACTCATACATTCAGTTAAGTGTTAAATTACTGGTCTGGGGCCTGGTTAATAAATTTGTCCTACACCTAAGCAATATTAGAGCTTAAAAACAAATTTCAATTGAAAAAAATTATCTTTTTTTTTCAAGTATTTACGCCTCAAATTCTTGAATCTCGATTATCCTTAAGGATTCGAGGATTTGGAGGATCCCATCTCCATTGGTTTAATTGGTTTCAATGTCTGGTGTGATGTGGTTTGCGTCCTAGGACCGGTGACCAGATTCTAGAGTACAACAATACAGACCTGCGCCAGGCCACCGCAGAGGAGGCTGCTTACGAACTGGCCAAACCTTCCGACAAGGTCACCATGCTTGCGCGTTACGACATTGACCGTAAGTGTGCGCACTCTTATATCCACTTGTTTCAGGCTCCTCTTCTTACCCTCCTAGATTAGCTGGGGTGTGCGGGTACTCGCGGGGAGATTCAAGAGTTGTGATTCTAGTTTAAGTGAATACAATCAAAGTCTGGTACCCTTGCTCGGTCGGTAGCATGTCTTGTCTACTGAGCCAAGGGTCCCAGGTTCGGTTCTAGGCATTGTCGAAAAGTGTATCACTGTTGAAATATGGGTTCTCCATTTCAAAGTGATAAATTAATGGCTGGATGGGGGGAGGTGTTATGTCTGTTCTAGATTTAAGTTAGCTTATGAGTTATGTGCTGATATAATCAGTCAGTTCAGAAGGTGCATGTAAAATAGCTTAAATACAGGGGGAAATGTATATATTCAAACTCGAAGAATTTAAGTACAGACATCTCTCACTTTATGGCGCTTCACAAATACGTTGCTATTCAGCTAGTGTTTGCACTTTCCTTGCTCTTAAGGAGGTTTTCGGCAATTTTTAAGTTCATCGATGGAGTTCTGTAGCATTTATTTTTTATTTGTTATTTTTACTTTCTCGTGTTTTTTTTATATGCTTGGTACTATTTTCACTCAATAAATGATTTATTATGTGTGTTAGAAGGCTTTTAAATGCACTGAAAAGTGGGGAAAAAAACTGTGATTTGCTTTACGGCATTGGTCTATAACCTAACCCGCCATATTTGCAGGTATGCCTATACTTGATTTCACCGCAAAAATTCCAAGTATAATTAATTTAATTTCTCCCGATGATAGGGAGATTAATGTTGAAATACCATTCAGGTGTACTGAATGCGGGTTTTACTAAATGGTTTTTCACTCTCCCTCTCTCTCTCTACGCAAATATGGGCGCCCTTTCTTTGAATTCTACCTTTCTCATCCCTAATACATTCGCATAATTATTACATGGGCTTGTAACCCGAACGGATATTAAGACTTGGTGACAAAAAAAAATCAAAATTTAAATTAAAATTATTTTTTTATTTTTTTAGTTGTTTAGTTAATTTAGTTATTCTGAAATCCCTGAATACCCCCAAGAATTGGAGGTTTCCATCCTTGTCTCGTGTTCTTGTTGAAGGGTACAACTTAGATAAGGACAAACCTGGTGACAGCTTTTACATTCGCTCAATGTTTGATCGCGTCGGGGACCTCGGAGACTCCTTGCAGCTGAGGTTTCATAAAGACGACGTCCTCTACGTGGACAACACCATGTTCAATGGGGTTCCAGGACACTGGAGAGCGTGGCTGGTAGACCAAGATGGCCGTCGAACCCAATGTGGCATCATACCCAGCAAGTACAAGTAAGACCTTTCACTTCGATGTGTCTCCTTCGTCCACATCTTGCTAGTTATTTTTAGGAGGTCACTAAAACCTGCCTCGGTGGCGTAGTTAGCTAACACACTAGCTTCGTTTTGAGCTATACTTCTGAGAACGAGGAGATCGAGGTTAGAATCTCGCTCGAGTGAACTGGGGGTGGTTTCTTCTCTCCCTACACTCAAATGCACGTTCACTTCCTATGAAATTAAACCTTCCTGATTCCTAGGGTGATTAGTACCTAAGTGTACCTAAGTCATTAGGGGTGTGTGAACCTTCTAAATGTCAAAGTTGAAGAATAAATATATCTTTTTTTTACTTAGACACACATTATAACCTTCACATCTTTCAAACAGTTTGAAGAAATTAGAAAACTTCTCTGTTATTATAAACACTTAAGAAATATCTTAAAAAAAGGGGGTGGTTTTGCCGTATTCCGCAGACAATAACTCTTGCTTTGCTGTGTGTTCTGTTCCAGGGTTGAGGAGGAGATGCTGCTACGTCGCAGTCTAGGGGACATAGAGTCGGACGCGCGCCGCGGGACCACCACAGCCAGACGCAGCTTCTTCCGGCGCAAGAAGCATCAGCGCAGCTCGTCCCGGGACTCCAAAGAGTTGGCCAGCTTCTCCAACATCAATCTCGGCTGGTACAGCGACTCGGGGACCCTAAACGAGGAAGTGGCCCTCTGTTCCTACCAGCGCGTTGAGAGGCTCGACTGTAAGTTTATCATTCTCTCATTGTTTTAGTTCCACTTTCTTTCGTTCATCACTCACTATTCCTGTTTTACTTAATTTATCATCATCATCTGTTTTCAGCTTGTGACCGAGTCAGTTTAGTAGAATGCGTCCATCTTCCTTTATTCTAAGAATAATTAAATGATAAAGAAAGTGTACTATTAATCTGCCTCACACCGTTCATAGACCCCGTGTTCCGTCCGGTGCTGGTGGTGGGCCCCCTGGCTGACTGCGTCATGGAGAAACTAATGCAGGACTTCCCCGATAAGTTCACGCGCTGCGTTCCTGAAGTCATGCACTGCTCGCAGACGGTGATGGAGAAGGGACTGGCAGAGAATAACTTTGTCGACTTCCGCAAGAAGGGGTGCAACTTTGAGTGCACCACAGTCAACGCCGTCAAGGAGATCTGCGATAAGGTGAGTCGAATCTGTGTTTGGTTTTAAGGTTACAATTAGAATTTTTCTAAAGTTGGGTCAAATCCACTATTTTATGAATTCAAATCAAAATCTTTGAAAAAAAAAATAATGAAGAAGCAATAGGAATTCAACAGAACAAAATAAAATAGAAATAGTAACTAAATGTTGATATTTGTTATAACATTCATACATTCAGTTAAGTGTTAAATTAATAGTCTGGGGCCTGGTTGTGTTCCTCCTATAATTATATTGAGGTTAAACCGCCATTAAGCTGTAATAGAGGCCCAAAACAAATTAGAATTTTAAATTTAAAAAATATTTTTACTTTTTTTTTTTTCAATCTTGAATCAGATATTTTTTCGAACCTCAAATACCCTTTCGGATTCATGGGAACCACCCCTACTTTTTCGATTTACGATAATAAAATAATTAAAAGACAACTAAGCAATGATTTGAATTCTATTTTAAATTGAAAATGACTCTGTCTGAATCTGGTGTGGGTAACCTTATCGCCAATCACCACAGCTGGTGAATTGGCCACAAGATTGTGGAGCGTTCGAGTTTGTCCGCTCTAACAGTAAAATAAACTTTTCCCTGATAGCGTGTGCTGTTGAAATTTTATATAATTGGAAGCATTTCACGTGTGCATTGATTTCAGACATTCAACCCACATTTCTGCAACTCGTAAGACAAAAGGATTGTCAAATATAGCATTAAATTATATTAACATTTTCAGACAAAGAAAGGGGAGGCTATGGAAATGAGATTTGTGAGGAGCATGCTAGCTGTCACGAGGAGAAACAAGATCAGGAATTAAGTTATCCGGGAAAAAATAGGAGTACATGAGATAGTAGAGGAAACAAGGGTTAGATGGTATGGTCATGTTATGAGGATGTTGGAGTACATGAGATAGTAGAGGAAGCAAGGGTGAGATGGTATGGGCATGTAATGAGGATGTTGGAGTACATGAGATAGTAGAGGAAGCAAGACTGAGATGGTATGGACATGTAATGAGGATGTTGGAGTACATGAGATAGTAGAGGAAGCAAGACTGAGATGGATTGGTCATGTAATGAGAATGTTGGAGTACATGAGATAGTGGAGGAAGCAAGACTGAGATGGTATGGTCATGTAATGAGGATGTTGGAGAACATGATGTAACCTACCCTCAGCATTTTCCCACAAAAGAAATTACAGACAGAGATAATCACAAGAGAGTTATAATTTTATTGTCAAAGAAAACATGATACAACTCAATGGGGGAGTGACACTTAGGAGTAATAGAGAAACCAGAAGGGCTGCAAGGCACAAGGGACACCGCCGGGGCCTCAAGGGCCTTACGACAATAATAACAGGCGGCTCCTTACAATCAGCCACCCTCAAAATGGCGGCTTCAGAAAGCAGCAAAAAACGCTAACAAATTGGTCTCCAGTTTCATAATAACAAATAATACATAAAATTGTCAATCGACAACATGAGCAGAGAGACAATCCCTTCTCGTGATTCGTAACATAGGGTGAGACCACAGCTCACGTCCCTTACCTAAACAATGACATCCACACTATGCTAAAACTTGACATTTCCTAAAGTTTAAAGTATACGTATGGATTCCTAAACGCTTTAATAGCAAACAAGATGTCCTCAGAAATATAAGTCCTGTGTGGCCCGCGGCCCCACATTTAATTAATATATAAAGATAGACACCAGCAAATATACAAAGAACTAACCTAACTCTAACACCTAACATGGCGTCTATACAGTCATGAACTTTCCCGCCGACTCGCGGTCCCACATCTATCCAACCTTGGTAAGAAACAAGGCGGCAAATATAAATAATCCTCAGACATTAAAGATTTCTAAAATACCAGAAGAGACCAAACATCTATAAAGTAAACCTTGCCTTAAGGGCTGATGTAATATATAGTTACAAAATACATTAGTCGTATATAAATTGAATTTTGAAATATTGTAGATTAAAGCCAAAAAGAATTTATAAAATAGAGTCGAGCCTACAAAAGTTATGCTATTTACCTTCGAAAGCCCAGAGCGTAATGTATGTCTTTCCTCTGGGCTCACGCCATTATATACATTCTGTGAAAACATGTGTTCTCAGGGCAAGGAACAAACACAAGGGGGGGGGGGGTATTCGAGAATAATCTCGAGAACCAATGGGCGTAGTTTGCACGTTGAAAAATAGTCCATAGAAGTTTTATCCGCAATGCGGCAGAACGGCGCGCGCAGACTGATGGTCACTTGTTTCTTGTCCACTTGGGAGGAGAGGTAGGGGAGCCCAACCACACGGTCAGCGATGAGGCACGAACCTCGGTTCAGTCGGGCGTGGATATTGTGGTGACGAGCGTCTCGGGTGTATTGTAGTGGAGTCGGAACGAGTCAAGTTGGGCTGGCCTGGTGAGTGTTATTATTTCTTCCATGTCACGTTGTAACAAGGTTACAATGAGATAGTAGAGGAAGAAAGACTGAGATGGTATGGTCATGTGATGAGGATGGGAAAGGAAAGAATACCAAAGAGAATGAAGGAGATGAAGTATGTAAGAAAAATACCCCAAAACAGACCAAGAAAGCGATGAGAGGAGCAGATAACAAATGTGTGCAAGTGATAGGATAGGAATGTGAGCAATTAAAGGAGAAAGAATGGTGTAAGGATAGAGGATGATGGAGGCACTTTACCGGCCACAGGCTGGAAACAGTTGATGATGCTTTTCAATTTCGTCAGTTTTTATCATTTGCGTCTGAGGCAGTTGTAAAAGTGTACATTTCTTGAATAAATTTATTCAAACTGTGTGTGTTGTTTTAGATATTAAATTGAGCAACATATATATAAAGTATACAACAGAATATGATATCTATGAGGGAATATCCCCACTAAAATGCATTAACAATAGTTTCGGCTATTTGTTTCATAAAGTATACGCCACACCTTTAGTAACATACGCCTCAAAAACCAGACAATGACAAAGAAAGACGAGAGCAGCAGCGAGGAAATTCCTACGAAGACAAGAAACCAACCTGCATTAGAGCAATGGTACTATCCTTCTCGGTCATCAGCTTCTAAAATTTTTCGGGATGTTTTTCTCCGTTGTTCTGGAAGGGGAAGTCCTGACAAAAAATTAACGGCGTCACTCTGTGCTGGAAACTTAACTTGTGAGGACGCAGTTTGACGGTATCTCAAAATATTTTAGAAATCCTCGTATAAAAATGGCATCATGTTTCATTAAAAGAACAATTAAATATTCTTAAAAATAAATCTAAATATAGAAATAAGAATTGAAATGTTTTTTTTTGTGAAATGTTCAATTATATCAATTACCTGTATAGCATATCTTGGATATGGAATATTATCATAGTTAATCATTTTTATAACATCCTTTAATAGCTGCCAAATCATCGGGCAATAACGACATAAGGGTGAGGCGTGTACTAGGATAATTGGAGCACATCACAGGGCAGGTACTACGATAATTAGCCTCCATTGCAGGGCACATATAATGACAATCGCGATGATCCGGCACGATATATAGAACCCGCCGCAGGAAACATATAAACACTTACTACGATAACTGGAACAAGGAGGTGGATAAGAAGGGGTGGAGAGAGAAGAGGAGGTGGAGGTATACCAATCAAGATCCGACCTGGCAGAGACCGAATAGCGGAAATGATGACGATTTTTCAGTTAATTGAGGTATTTAACATGGATTTTTTTTGAACCAACTGATTATATCACCACACAAGAATTTCTATGAACGAGAGTGAAAGAACATACCAATTTTGCCGGGCAAGGTATTTTCACATACCTTACAAGGTTGTCTAACACGCCACAATCGACATGGGACAAATGGATTCACTTCCCCGCCGAAGAAAGCTGTGCTCGAGAAAATTCGGTCCACCGAGGTGAGAACTTTACCGCCAAGACCATCGAGTTCGATGATGATGATGATGATGATGATAAAACTAGTTTCTCAATTCTCACAAGGTGTGGTGAATCTCGCTTCTTGTTGGCTACATTGAAACGGACGTTGCTCGTCTCTGGTCTGGATGAAAATGTTGTCGTGTGTTTTGCAGATGAGCCACTGCATCCTGGACATCAGCCTGTCCTCGGTGGAACGCCTCCACAGGCACCAGATCTACCCCATCGTGCTCCTCATCAAGTTCAAGTCCACCAAACAGATCAAGGAGGTGAAGGACACCAGGTACCCCATGGAGAAGGTGTCGGCCAAAGCGGCCAAAGAGATGTACGAGCACGCTCTCAAGCTTGAGGCGGAATACAAGCACCATATATCAGGTCAGTTCCGACGACTTTCATCTCGGTCCGAACTTTCTAGGAGTATAAACAAAATAAAGGAAACGAGACTGGTGGGTATTGTTAGAAACACTTATCTCTACTGAATAAAATCATTGGATTTCATTATATTAAAAGTTTGTTGTTGTTTGGAGTTGGTCGATCAAAAGGCAAATGGCAACTAAAATTGGTAGGAAAAAATCTACTTAAACTTAATCCGTAACGTAATATAGATACATCAATTTTGACTTTTTTTTTT
>CABEEJ010006275.1:15872-38650 GCA_901482245.1 Timema douglasi
CCCCCCCCCCCCCCACCCCCCCCCACCGCCCAAATCAATAAACCTGGCCTACTCTTCTGCTCTAAATATATTGATTAGATTATAGAGAACCAGTGTTATTTTTGTAAACTAAATGAATGTAATATCACTGAATTTTAACAAACAATGATCAAATATGTATTCTGATAGTATTTGTAGGGGAAAAAAAACTGTTTTGTAGATCCTAATATGTGAACGCTGGCCGTTCATTTAAAATATATTAACAGGGCATACTTTATAGAACAATATTTACCATTAATATTTGGGGCCAAAAGGCTTTACGAAACATGGTAGTTAAAATATAGATATAAACAACAAACCATCGAGTATTGTTTTTTTAAACTTAGATCTGTGATGAAAAAGCAAACTTGTGCAATATGCTTCATATCCTTAGCTTGGCTTGAAAGGTTGTGCAATGCAGATACGGAGGTGTCCTCGAGAATGTCTAGTTTTCAGGGAGAGGAGGGCTCCAGAGCAGATGGTCCGCTGAGTGATCGGTTCCCCCAAGTTTGTGTTTCAAGACTTGTCACTACAGGGTGTCTACTGGGTCACAAAAGTCACTAATTGCACACAAAAAAGTAGTAGTAGTACTAAACTACTTATTTTCCTACTATTCTATCATTTTATTAGTTGCAAAAAAAAGGTCATGAAAATATTTTGTTTGAATTTCCTGCGCATCGTAGCAATGCGTCAAAAGTCACTACCCAAGATGCCGTGCGCTAGCGGAAAGTTGCCTGATTGTTTTTACCGTGATATCAAAGATAAGGTTAACATTCAACATTCACCATCTAGTTAAAGTTTAATATTGCATGTTGAGTGTATTGTGCCTATATATGCATTATATAATGTTCAACCAGTCTACCGAAGGAATTTTCTGGTCAAATAAAAGGTCACCAAAAAGTCACTAATTTTGGCTTCTCAAACTCAGTAGACCACCACCAGCAGAGACAGATAAGCTAGGGTGTTGTTCAATCTCAAAATCATTTTAAGGAAATACTGCTTTATTTCCTTAAAATTCACCCCCGAACTTGTTCTAATAGTTTAGTTATAAAATGCCACAAGTATACTTACCATAGTTATGCTGGATTATAAATGATTTGGACTATAGCTGGATCAAATACACTATTTTATGAATCTCCGATTTACTTTTGAATCTTGAATATCGAATTTGAATCAAAATCTTGGAAAAAACCATGAACAAAGGAAAATAGAATAATATAAAATACAAATGGTAACATTTTTTCTTATACCCCCTTCCATTATAACATTCATACATTTAGTTAAGTCACTTAAGTGTTAAATTACCAAAACGGGGTCTGGTTGCTGAGTTCATCCTATAATTATAGTTATGAGCCACCAATAAGCAGTATTAGAACTCTAAAATAAATTTCACTTGAGAAAATTGATTTAAAAAAAAAAATCAAGGATTTGAGTCTTGAATCAGAAATTTTCTCGAATCCTCAAATTTAGATTATCCTTAAGGATTCGAGTCTCCCATCACTACTTAAGATAAAACCACAGGAAAAGACACATTTTTAAAGACGATCTTTCCCTGCCAACTTCAAGTTCGCAGAGCAGCTCATTGTTCTTATGTGTATTGAAAGGTAAACTGTCGACAGTTAATTCTATTAATTGAGTCCAAGTGTGGTCATCTATATAGTGCGACAGAAGAAAAGAAAATTAGCTCTAATTAGTGGTCAGCATTGTTGTAATGATCAAATCTCGGAGATTAAGGTGGAAAGGGCATGCAGCACTAATGGAAGAATTTAGAACTGTGATCAAAGTATTGGCTGGAAAACCCAAAGGGAAGAAACCAGTGGGAAGACATAAACACAGATGGGAGGATAACATTAGAATAGACCTGGAGGAGATTGGGTGTTATGAGGTGGACTGGATATAACTATCTCAAGATAGGGATAGAGGGTAATGAGGCAGACTAGATATAACTATCTCAAGATAGGAATAGGGTGTAATGAGGCGGACTGAAAAGAACCAGCTTAAGAGAAGGATGATTGGCGTACTTTTGTGAGTACAGCAATGAAATTTCTAGTTGCTAATGCCATGGAGTAAGTAGTCTACTTTGCAGTCCAAAGAGAATAACAGTTCATTCACTGATCCTGAAGAAACTGTCTGTGGCAGTGAAAACTCACCTTTAAAGATGTGTTTATGTATTTAATAAGTGTTTTATCTGAAAGATTTATATTCCAGCATCGTTCAGGGAAGTATACTGACTAACCCTCCTAATCTTAACCATGATTTAGACCAGTTATTTATTCTAAATAAAGGCATTGTAACTAAAATAACTCTCCTACTGGTATATTTGGACCCACAGTTTGTGTAGTGTCTGTCATTATACCTTCTTTCATATAGAACAAAACTTAATTGAAAAGAGCCTTTCCTTAAGTAGATATATTTGTCTTTAATAAATCTTGTCTCAAGAATTTAAAAGAAAACGGTGAAAAGATGAGATTTTATAATTATGATATATAAAATAATGGAATTTTTGGTCTTGAAAATCTGGAAAATTCAGAGAAGTTCAATCATTTTATCTTTGTGGTTATCAAAAACCAGATTTTTTTTTTAAGGTAAGTGGAAGCTTTCAGATTTTTTTGGCCATCCATAGCTTATCTCACACATTTATAGTAATGAATGTTCAGCAGCAACTTATACAATTTACATCTAAATTTCTAGGATTAACCGAGTTTAATAATGTAGTCAACGTCGATAAACTTCTGACAACGAATGAACCGCTTAGCTTGGCAGCTACTTGGTCTCTGCACATATTGAGCCGTGGCGCAGTGTTGACGTAGCGCAGCGCAGCGCAGCGCAGCGCAATGCAGGGTAGGTGTGCACATTGGGAGAGGAATAGACGCAGGACGGTTATATGATGACTAGCTCACCGCATATAGACCCGAGCGCCAAATCAGATGCAGATGCAAAAGGAAAAAAGTTTGTAAATGTTGCTGTGAAATGCAATCAAAAAAAAAGAGAGAGAGAAAAAAAGTCATACTGGTGAAATGATTACATGAAAAAAAGAAAAATGCGCATGCTGAATTTATCTTAACATCCGAATTTCTTCAGGTACAATATTTTTATCATTTTGTTTTCATGTTATCTACATGACTTTATCATACAACACTGGTTCAAGCTACTTCACCGTTATGAACGTAATAAATAATAACCAATGTCGGTATTTAACGGCACGGTGGCGCAAACACAAGGAATGGACACAGCCAGCGGTCACCCAGGAAACTGTGCCTCAACCACAACTTGATGCAAACCTACGCTGCACTGCCATATGCTGTCTCTCCTACACTGTACTGCCATGTGCTGTCCCTCCTGCGCTGTACTGCCCTGTACTGTCTTCACTGCGTTGACTGCACCTCAACGTGCTCTTAACCTCATCATTGCATGTTTTAATAAATTACTGATATATTTTTACTTTCTAGTAAAAACTAATAGTTCTGACCAAATACTAACGAAATGTATTTAAAATATCTTTTTATAACAAAATATGTTTACCAAAGTAAATATATTTGTCTCTAAAAGAATAATTAAACGTTTACCATACAAAGTTGTATTTAGTCTATATCAAATAAAACATATCAAGGGTAATAAAAATGGCTATAAAAAGTGACATTAGACAATAATAATCACTCATTTGTTAAATAAAAAAAGCTCAACTTTTCTAGTTAATCTGATATCGAGACAGACACTGGGTAACGCTGTTTCCAAGACTTTAATATCGATATTTGTTTTCTTGTTGTCTAGAATGTATTATAATATGGGTGTGTGAAGTCCTTTTTTTAATATACATAAAAAATCTCATGCTCTGAAATAACTTTGAAAAGGTTTTATTGCACTTTTTTTTTTAGCTGATAATTCAAGTTATTTACCACAACATTCAATTCATTTGCTTCAAATTTTTATAGAGTAATATTAATTTGCAATGTACATAAGAGCTCAGAACGGCACTAATAGAACATAAATGAAGTATCTTAGCTGCCGGTATTTTCATTGGAAAAGCTTCGCAATTGTCTAAGCCGGAATTTTTTTCAGAGCAAAGTCGAATTATTTTTTTTAAGCTAACTTAAAGTGTTGAAGTTTCTCACACCTCTATATTATAACCATCAAATGTATCTTAAAGGTTTTTCATTTCCAGACACGTCAAAGAAACTATATCTTTGAATATTAAAAAAAATATATTACATACTTGATTTATTGATATCCTTTATAAGTATCAAAATATTCAATAATCAATTATAATTAAGGATGTCAAAATTTGAGTCATCAATACCATCAATAGTAACCAAAGTATTGATAATCAATTGATATCACAATTTTCACATTCTCGATTCTAATTTTTTTTTATGTCAGAGGGTTAAATTTCTGGTAATTAAATGAAATGGCCTGAATTTTTGTCATTTGTCATTGTGGCCCTAATAGTTTTTTTGTTGATTTACCCAAGTACGGGCAAATTGTAAAATGTACACAACTTGTCCTTTGTGTTCTAGTAATCCTTGTGCAAAAAAATAATAATTTTGGTTTTTGTGTAGATTTTTTTTTTACTATTTACACTTTTGAGTTGGTTTTTACTTATAAGGTTCTATATAAATAACATAATTTCTTAATCATACGCGTGGAAAATGATTGAAATTGTAGATACTGAGGAATTGTGACATCTTTAAATAAAATGAATATGAAGACATTTTGTGTTTGAAGGTGGGAGAGGGAAATTCAAAAAAAATTGTTACTATTTTGGCACAAAACTATAGAAGTGTAGGTGTTTTTGAACTCTCTTTCTTCGAACACCTCGATTTTATTTCTTAACGGTGTTGCCTCCTTGGGACATCATGGCAGGTCAAGATATGATTTTTTAATATTAATATATTTATGTTTTACTCGGCATGTTTTAAAGATAAAACATTGAAACAAAAAACTATTCTGAAATAAATCTTTGAAATAGTCTTACATTTTTACAAAATTATTTTTCTATCTTTTAGTAATTTTTTTGTAAACTTTTCTTTTAATTAACTACAACTCGATGTTTTTTTTTATTCACGAAAATGACCTGTACGAATCTTCCTGTCATGATGTGGGTTAAAAAAAAGTCCGTGGAAGTGTGTGTATATCTAGAATAGGAAAGAAGAAAAAGTAATCGAGTAGCTTGTGTTTAAGTGTGAGCGTGCCTAGGTGTGTCAAGTTAAGATAAAACCTGCTTTGCAAAATATCTTCAGATTCACCAAAGCAGGCGATGTCGTTAAAAGAGTGAAGGACCATGTTTACATCTATATCAAACAAAAATTGTTCGAAAATGGTGGGTACATGTTTGTAGTGAATCCTCCTTTAATATAATTGTTGTTTGTGTTTGTGAACACTTGCATGTTTATAGTTATTCGTTATGCATTTTCATTCGGTTGTGAGAGGTCAAAAGAAGGATCCTTCGAAGTTTTGGAAATAATTGTTTGAAAGACTAGTACTATCGATAGTGAATGTAATTCTTATAGTAATAAGATTTATATAACTCAATTGGATCGGATAAATTTTCACACAACTATCATGATAAAAAAATAACAATGTTTGTAAGTGCAACATTTGTGTATGTGTATTGGTATTTTGTTGATGTCTTGTCGTAGTAACATCGAACATGGCACATATTTCCTCTTGACAGCTGAACATAATCTAAAGGTTGACTTTTAAAAAAATCTTACATTTTAAAATTTATTATTTCAAGTTTGAGTCGCCAGTTTTAACAACATAAAATTTGATCGGCACCTTTTTTCTATTTTGTGCATTGTACCTTGATTCCTGTCCAGGGTATTTACATGTTTTGGGAAAAGGAAAAATTAATTTAGAGGAAATGTACCCGAATTTTTGTGACGCCAGGGTGGGAAATCATATAAGATAGAAGCTCCTTCAGTTCACCTTACCAAGATTCGAAACCCCACCTCCTGGCTATCGACAATTCATTTTATTGCAAGCAATACGTTAAGAGACTGTGTGACCACTTATGTGGGTTACCACCTATGGATCTCTACAGTTGTTTGTAGAAATTTTAACCATATTTGTGGAAATATCTAGCATGCCCTTTTTTTTTTAACTATACAATTTTTGGTTACTCATTTGTGTGAAGATTTGTTTTCGAACTTATCCTTAAGAAATTAACTCGTAAAAATATTCTGGCGAAAGTTCAGATCAAGCATGGCTGAGTGCTACGATATTTCTTCACTAGAAATAACGTTTATTCTATCTATTTGCAGTATTTAATGTACACTTTCTGAACCGTCTGATTATGTCAGTACACGAGAATTTATATGAGCGAAAGGGCCTACCAAAATATAAAAATAAAATGTCGAGTAGTCATTCAAATATGAATGCACTGCACACATTTCTGGCATATCTTAGTCTTTTCTTTTACCATTTACTCCCATATCTCGCGCAAGCCAAGTTGGACCGGCTATTATGAACGCTCATACGATGTATCGACAAAATTAAAAGTAGAACAAGACACTTAGTTAGTTTTTAAGTTGATCGAGGTTCATACATTTTTCCGATACCTGCTTAAGATTTCAGACATTATAAATAAATTATACATTTCAAAATGTCAGACGTTTTAAAGTCATCCTCTACATTAAACTTTGAACTAAAGAGTGGCAGGTGTGAACATTTAAAAATAACAGAATTTGTTTTTTTTAGAGAAGTGTCATTGTCGAACAGGTTTTTAAAATAAGATAAGACTTGGAAAAAAAAAATAAGAGATTGAAATTAATCAGGCTACATAATAACAAGAATAAAGAAAAATAGTTTTACATTAAAATGAGTGGTTTGAAATATAGCACTGACAGAACAGAAAAATTAAACAAGTTTGATCACACAAATTTAATCAAGTGAAAAAAATAACCACCTGGACATGGGATCGAACCTAGGAGCATTAGCTTTGCACATCAATTCTCTATCACTGAGCCGTCCTTGCTCGTCTCATAACCAAGGCCAGCTTTCAGTAGTGGTCAGTGTAGTGATTCTATTATGTGGTGACTGGTGAAAGTACTCTGGAATATCTACAGTCACACTCCACAGCGACTCGATATGACGCAAACCAGGGTGGCTTGGCACGCAAAGCCAAAGGTTCTGAGTTCGTTTCGCCATGCCCAGGTTGTCTTTTTTTCACTTCATTGAATTTTTTAAATAACCATCACGTTTCAGTTTGTGACACACATGAATTTAATAAAACAATTGGTGACCTGGCGGTCTAGGTCCAAGGTGTCAGGCTTTTGTGCTAGCGGCCGGGGTTCAATCCTTGGTCGCGGCACAGATTTATCTGATTACCAAACCCTTCCTTCACCTCTGACAAGAGACATCTTGTGAATGTGGGGAATGCCAGGCCTCCACCGTGGTTCGGATCCCACGTTAAACTGTAGGTCCTCCATTTCATCTCACAATCACCCTACCATTACACATTAGCGTAAGTGCGTATTACCCGAACGGGTAGTAAGACGCGGTGCTAATAATAATAATAATAATACAACAATTACCCACGTCAGTGGCCGCGTGGTCTAACGCACTACTCTCGTGTTGGACTAGACTTCCAAAGATGGCGAGGCGGGGTTCAATCCCGGTCGAGTGCACTATGGGTGGTTTTAGCTAAATGATTTTCCACTCGCCACGCAAATGTGGGTTTATTTCTTCTAAATTAATCCTTCCTAAATCCTAACCTATTACTGTAGTTAGTACATAAGCGTAGTATAACCCAAATGGGTAGTAAGACGCCGTTCTAAAAATACAAGGGCAGAGTTAGAGGTGTAACATTCAATTTAGAAATGAAGATTTGAGCTTTGTAACCCGATAAATTACAATTTCTCATTTTCATTTCTTGTCTTAACTTACAAACTGTTTTAGAATGTTTTCTAAAATGTTGTACATTATACTGTATAATCTTGTTTATTGAGTCTTTTTTTTATATCACCCAAACTAGACACTAAATGTTTTGTATAGATATATATTTATAAACAAATAAATAGTAGAGGTTTTCATTGTACTTCCTTATAAAGGAATGTAATTATTGTACTGTGTTTTGTGTGAATGGAGTAAATGTTTTTTTATTATTAATTTATTGGTATTGCACCATTTTTTATTTTGTTAGTATTCATGCACAGTATTGTGGTTGGTGTAAAACAATTTTTTTTTTAAAGCATTCAAGAGATTTTGTAAAATGGAATGTTTGCTTTTTGTCGGAATACCATTCTTAGTTGTTATGTAAATAAAAAAACATATGTTAACTACCGGTAGTATTAATGTATTATTTACAGGACCATTGGTTTATCAATTTTGTGCTGTAAGATTAATTGAATGAGTAAAATTTATGGATTTTTTAGTTGTATGTAAGCTAAGAATATCAAATGTAAAGGAAATTTTCAAAGTTTCTTTTTATTTAACTAAAGTGTGCGTATCACACCTTTTTATCTCTTTTTTTTTAATCATCTTTATTTTCTTTTAACGGTTTAAAAAGCGTGATCATTCAACCGTTTCTTTAGTTTTGATTCCATCACAAATTAGTACCGAGTCATAACTACGGTTGATGGCGCCCCTTGTAAACTGATATTTAAAATTTGGTTGAGCTATATTGCTACACAAACTGGCTATTCATGATAATACCGGTTACAAAATGATAAAAACCTAATACACTCAGATTGTTAAAAAAAACCATTTTTTTATCATTTATTTTTATTATTTTGTACCACTTCATATTGCTCATACGATTACGTCAATGGTTTTAAGATTAGCAAAGCTTTATTTACAGGAAGTGTACCTGCATTTTCATGGAGGTAGAATGAAAAAACATTTTGGAAAAACCTCCCTCAGTACATCCGGCCGAGATTAGACCACACGACCACTGAAACTGGTGTCGATAATATTGCTAATGAGTTTGCCGCACAGGCCGTGTTCCCCACCTGTATCTTTCTAGATATTTTCTTTTTTTCTGTTGTTTCCTGTTACTGAGAGAGCCAGCTGATGTACCCACTCACTGACTTGGGGCACTCTAGAAATTAAACCTGAGGACACAAAATTTGACTGTCATTGATTTACCAGCTTGTTATCCTGGTTCCTTGTGCTCCATGGATGATTCCTCACTTAATATTGAAGGAGGTTGTGTTTACCAAACCAAGGGTTCCGGGCTCAATTCCCGGCATAGACGTACAATTCCCTTATTAGTGAAATATTGTGGTGCCCTTTCCCAGCCATGAATTGAGGGTCGGAGGCTGGTTGTTATATTATGTTATGGTGATATAATCAGTCGGTTCAGAAAATGCCATTTGAATATCTTAAAAAATAAATCTAAGGTGGTTGGTTATCCGATGTAGTGGATCGCCCGCACACGCAGCCATCGTAACTCGATTGTTTGTCTAGTTGACCTTGAGCATGAGTCAAACCAGGATAGCTCATTGACGAGTGTCTGAACCAACTGTTTGCACAAACGAATGCTAACAAAGTTACAAAATAGTCAACATTTTGTCGAGTAAAAGTCACACACGCAAAAAAAAAGCTTATACATTTTTTAGTGGAACACATGTATTTGGATTTAAGTGGGTCATAAACCATTGGAATTTAATAACAGCGGTCCTTGGTTGTTTTTAACATATATTTATAGAAGATTATCTTGTTTCAAACGTTAATTAACGCTTACCATCATATATTGAGTTAGAATAAATCAAAACCTATTAAATGCCACCCTTTTGTGTATTTTTTTTATATCCTTTGTAAATCTCCTATGTAAATATATACATGTATCTAAGTTTAGTTGGTTTTGATTTTTGTAAACTTGAAAATTAAAAAAATGTGACGCTAGTTACCATATTTATGTGAGATTTTATACTTGTTTAAAATGTATTCTGTTTATCTCTGTGAAAGTATTTATAAATTTTTAATCTTTATAGCTATTCTTGTAAGTGTAGTTTAGAAAACTGGTGGTTTCTAGGCTTTATTTTTATCAGGAGAGGATTGGAGGATGTTTGCACTATCGCACAAATAGAATATTTTAACCTCTCGACATGACTTTTCACCATGTATTTGCAAACAAAACATGTTTTGTACATCAAATATAGTTTTATGGAAACTGGTTTGACTAAACTTTTTATTTAAAATATGAATGTTTTACTGAAAACCTTATGTTGTAGCGTCAAGTATAGTCTCATGAATTTGGTCTGCATTTTAAGGGGAGGGGAGGGGGGCATACCCCCAATAAGGTTTTAAACTGGGATACACTTAGTACCACCAAAAAAAAACCATAAAGTATGTTATTCAGTTGATAGAAAATTATGTTTTCATTTATTAGAGTGGTAATGGGTCCTTTCTATGTGCCGCCCCCCCCCCCTCTTCCACCACATCAATAATTAAGAGCTGGTAACGCCAATAAATTAGCAATAAGGTAGACCAAAAAAACTTGAGGTATACTCGTTTTTCTTTCTTTTTTTAAACAAGTTTTAATTTGTTTGGTTTTTTTAACTATATAATTTTCTTATACTCTGATCATTCAATAATCTTCAAACAAAACTAACGCACATAATTTTTCTAAATATATATTTCATCTACGCTTAATTCCTTGAAGTGCATGGTGTGAAGAAAAAAGAACACACTCCTTTTGCTGAAGTGCATTATTGGGGGTGTGCAATATTTTAAAAAAAAAGTCTTGACACACATTAAAAATATAAATGACTGAGACCGTGTATAACATTTTTAACAATATTATAATGTTTATTCTGTGATAAAATTGTTCAATATCCAACAAATACATAAATTTACATAAAGTATCCTTTAAAATTTAACACTGGTTCTAACATAATAATTAAGTTTTTTACTTTTAATTACGTCACACGTTAGACACACACATTTAAATTGCAAATATTTCAAAATGTCTGACTAACATTTATATATGTACCATATTTTTGAGACCATAAAAAAATCCTCTTAGTTTGAATGAAATCATTCAATGGTTTAAATTCCAAACATTTTGCTAAACTTTCATTCCTTGTACCTTTGTGCGTCTTTATGGTCAGGTCGGACCCTTTAGCTCTGTCGGTAGAGTGCCTGTCCACTTAGAAAAGGGTCCAAGGTTCGATTTTTTGGCATGGCCAAAAAATTTATCATTGGTGAAATGTGGGTTTAACCTTTCAGAATGATGGATTAACGACCAGGAGACTGGATGTTGTGTCTGTTCTAGATTGAAGTTAGTTGATAAGTTGTGTGCTGATATATTCAGTCAGTTCAGAAAGTGCACGTAAAATAACGCAACTATTTTTTATTTTTTTTAGTTATGGTCAGGAAAATATGGGAATAAAAAATATTAAAATGGGGTTTGATAACAATTTTGGTAGGACATGATGTCCAACTATTCATTGTTCTTAAATTTAAAAAATGACACGTAAGAAAGAGAATATAACCCAGGACCCTTTAAGGGGCTTGGGTTTGATTCCCCGTGTTCAGATGTAATTTTTTCAATTTACAAATAGTATATACTTGGTGCAGCTATATTTGTGAACTAAAATATCACTTTCATATTCTAAGATTAGTTAATTAGATTAAAATTACACACTAGGTGAATCACGAGCCTTCGGTTTCAACGGAGTATTATTGTGTCCGTCCGGACATTGCAATGTCCAGTTACTTTTACATTGTATAAAAACTCAGTCTATTCTTGGCGTTACTTTCCATCCTTGAAGGAATTACATCGGATGGCACTTGTTAAACTTTCTTACATTCCTCAGACTAGTTAAGATATAGGTTAGATGGAATCTTGTTTGCAGAGAAATTGAGTATGGGGTGTGCCAATCCAAAAACTCTTGACCAAATAAATAAAAATATACATTCATTAATTAACATTAGTATGTACACCTAAAAAATTAATAAGAGAGAACACTAATCTTTGATGATTATAAACTGTATTTTAATCTTCCTGCGAATGTAAAAAAAAAAGTGTCAGGTATATTCTTAACCATTTCAGTGCCATTCCTATACAGAATTCGTGTGAGAAGAATTCCAGGTCTGTCTCAAAGAGTTTGCATGCTAAGAATGCTACAGCTTTTCACCATTTTTATAAGGGGGTACTTGAAAAATCATGAAACTATTATTATTAGCACCGCGTCTTACTACCCGTTCGGGTTATACGCACTTACGTTAATGTGTAATGGTAGGATGATTGTGAGATAAAATGGAGGACCTACAGTTTAACGTGTGATCCGAACCACGGTGGAGGCCTGGCATTCCCCACATTCACAAGATGTCTTGTCAGAGGTTGAAGGAAGGGTTTGGTAATCAGATAAATCTGTGCCGGGACCGAGGATTGAACCCCGCCCGCCAGCATAGAAGTCTGACACCTTACCCCTAGACCGCCAGGTCACCCGACATGATGTTCATGGGTTCAAACCCAGCCTGGGTCGACAGATTTTTCTTTAGCAATAAAAACCCGAAGCACAACTTCCTTCGGAGGGAAAGTAAAGCTGTCGGTCTCATGTCGAGAGTGGCATGTAAAAGAATCGTGGGAAGTATGCGAAAACACGCCTTACTCGGCAAAATCTTTCACGCTCGCTCATAGAAAATTCGTTTGGAAGGCAACGAGGAACCGCCACACTTTCTGAACTCATCTAGTACATGGGATTTCTACCAGATGGTGTAAGCAGCACTAACAAGCCGAAGGGTTGAGAGTGCATGCCTGGCTCGGGACCTATAGAAATCACATCAAGCCAACCTTAACACACTGCCCGCTACCGTCGTAATATCACTACAGTACATTATTGAGAACGGTTCATTTAATTATTTTAGTGTATACTTCTGCCAATAGATTGTACTCCATTTTAAAAATACAATCTCTTTGCTCTTTAATAATAAAGGAAATTGATAAAACTAGAAAAAAAAGGAAAAATAAACTACCAAGAGTAAATTTGATGAAGAAAGCCCACCTAGGGAATGAAGAAAAATGTGGGAAGAATCCAATGCACAAAGGTGACATCTTCTCCCTTTCTTCTGTCTTCTATAGTAGTATAGTTTTATCAATTTTCTTTATTATAAATGCATATAACCAGAACGGGTAGTAAGACGCGGTGCTAATAATAATAATAATTTATTATAAAATTATTTAGCCATTGGGCCTCCTCAATTTCAAACAAATCTCTTGAAAAATATCATGTAAGTACCAATTTCATACTAATAAAATACCTTTATTGGTAAGATTTAGAAAATGTTCATGTTTTTATGAAAAAGGGTTCCCAGACTGATCAGAATAATATATAAAGGTTCGACAGGAAAAGTGTCAAGGTCGTTGACTGAAGAAGAAGAAGAATCTTGTTCTAGTGACACAAAGCACGCTTACACTATGTATCAAGTAACGCTAGAATTAGCGCTAAAATGTAAAACTAGTCAAGATAGGCTCGTGGCACTAAAACAGTTAATTGTTTTCGTGATTTGACACATCATGTGAACAATAAGACTCCAACTTAACGTTTTGTTTCAACTGGGAATGGAAACAATACTACTCGCATTGGTGAATAAGCAGACAAAGGCGTCAAACTCATCTGGTTTGTCGATAACAGTGAATCTTTCTCATTCCTACCCTATTGGTGTAGATTAATGGGTATATATCAGATGGGTAGTAAGATGCGATGTGAAAATAAGGGTTTAGTTGCTAAAAATCGGATCACTATTACGGTCAAAACGGAACCAGTTTTTCAAAAAACCTCCTATTTGTGAGTTAAAGATTCCATCTAATATCTTGTCCAGTCTTGTTGGACCGTTCACCCGTTGTTGAGTCTGTACCAGTCTGGCGGCGTGATGTAGACGTTCTCTCCTGCCGCGCCAGACGGCTGCGTACGGGGGCTGCGGGACGTTATCTGGAAGTCTGCAGGCAAGTCGTAGCACTTGCACACGCAGCAGGAGGGGAACTTGAACCAGTCGGAGAAGATACCGCGGCACTCGTTGTTGGGGTCGTACGCCAGGAGGCGGTGAAGCCGGTACTGCTGCTCGCACCGGCAACCCTCGCGACAGTACATCTGTTTCAGCTCGAACCTGCAAAGGTGAGGAGATCGTTGGAGATTAGGTCACTTTTAGGAGTTAGTTAACATCTGTACTTACCCGCCTCGATGGCGTAGTTGGCTAACGCGCTAGTCGTGTTGAGCTCGACCGCTGAGGACGGGGAGATCGAAGTTCTAATCTCGGTCGGGTGAACTGGGGGTGGTTTTTCCTAAATGGTTTTCCACTTTCGCTCCACGCAAATGCGGGTTCACTTCCTCTAATTCAACCTTCCCAATTCCTAATCCATTAGAGTAAATTAGTACTTAAAGCGTATAACCCGAACGGGTAGTAAGACGTGGTGCTAAATATTAAATATATAACATCTGCACATAGACTTTGGTTTCTTTGAAAAATATATTTGTATTGAGGAATGATGGGATCCTCGAATCCTTCAAATCCCTTGAATCTTTAAGGATAATAGAGGATTCAAGACTCACATCCTTAAAAAAAAAATCCCTTTTTATATATATATATGAAATTTGTTTTAGAGCTCTAACACTGCTTATTGGTAGCTAAGAACTAATTATAATTATAGGCTGAACTTAACAAACAGACCCCAGACCGGTAATTTAACACTTATCTGAGTGTATGAATGTAAGAATGAATGTCAACATCTATAAACTATTTGTATTGTCTATTATTGTATTATATTTATATTTACTCTTATGTTCATAATTTTGTTTCCAAGATTTGAAGGCAAATCGGAGATTTCGGATTCGTAAAATAGTGAATTCGACCCAACTTATTATTATGTTTCCAGTCACTATAAAAAGACGGTGATATTAGAAATCAGGACCAAACTTCAAAGTGAAACATCAACCACAACCATAACTAAATTTGTATTCGAAATCTCAAAAGCTTCGCACAGGTTTAAAAAGTTTGTCGCTAAGCGATGTGGTCCATTGTGGTTCCGCTTGATCGGTGCGAAACACCTTATCACAGGTTAGCATATGGCTCTTACGTGCATTTCTCCCAGTGAACGTACTGCTCGAAGGGGTACAAGTTGAGCAGCGCCAGGACTTCTCCTCGAGTGTTGTTGGCCCAGAACGGCGCGACCACCTCCTCCTTCACGGGACAGGCGTTCCTAGACACAAGGATCATATAAACACCCTCACCTGCGAGTCTTAATGACTACACACTTCGCACTAATAGAGTCATCTTGGTACCCGCTTCGGTGGCCGCATGGTCTAAGGTGTCACTCTCAAGTTAGAATAGACTGCTGATGACAGGAAGATTGGGGTTTGTTCCGAGTCGGGTCCGCTGAGAGTGGTTTTCTCTGAATAGTTTTTCCACTGTCCTGCCACACAAATGCGGGTGCACTTCGTTTAAATTTAACCTTACCTAACGCACGGTAGTTAACAAATAGGTGTACAACCCGGATGGTTAGTAAGACGCAGTGCTGAAACAGATTATCTTGGTGCACTTTATAATAGACTTGTATTGCGAAACTCGTACCTGGACACGGGGAATCTAACCCAGTACTTTTGGCTTAGATCACCAAGTGTTCTACCCATGAGCGATCCTGTTTCATCCCGAGCTCAACTCGGGACAAACCTGGATGGAGCATAAGCGGATGAGACAAAGGTCCCCTTTTTGAGTCTCGTGTCCAGACGTCGACTTTCAATTTATATTTGATCAATACAATGTAGTTAAAGATATGCCTATTTGAGACGGGGTTAGTCTGTGTGCTCTTCAACTGCTGCCATTTGAATTAAACACCGAGTTGAAATACAAACCTACATTAAGGAGCCAACAAGTTTGGTAAAATTACGTAGGCACATGGTTGCTTTCTTGATTTTCATGTACTTTCCCATTTTTACAATCAAATGCAGGTGAATTTCCTTAAAGTACGCCCTTTTATTGTTGATATATATTAGAATATATGGTTTAATTTATAGACTAAAAACCCTCCTCGGTGGCGTAGTTGGCTAACGAGCTTGTCGTGTTGAAGCTCGACTGCTGAGGACGGGGAGATCGAGGTTCGAATCTCGGTCGGGTGAACTGGGGGTGGTTTTTCCTAAAATGGTTTTCCACTCTCTCCCCCCACGAAAATGCGGGGTCACTTCCTCTAATTCAACCTTCCCAATTCCTAATCCATTAGACTAATTAGTACTTAAAGCGTATAACCTGAACGGGTAGTAAGACGCGGTGCTAAATATTATTATTATTATTATAGACTAAAAAACGAAGCTAATCTTCACCTATTTTTAATGTGATACAAGTTGATTGCTGGTGTAAGGATACCAAAGCACATGTGATTAACAACGGTATCTAGAAACAAAATTATAGTTCCTGCCTTACTAGATTATAGATCTCTTTGGCTCTCAAAGGCTATTATAAGGTGACCAAATCGTCCTCCTTTAGGGAGGACAGTCCTTACTCAAAAATTGTCCTCCTTTTCGATATTTTCAAACTAATCTGTTAATCTTTGAATTCAGAGATGCCGCGCCGAACTGTTGCGCGTCACGTGACGGTACAGTTCCGAAAGACGCATGCGCAGGGCAGTCTCTAGTTGCAGCACTCACCGTAAAATTCAATATGAAGGATATTTATATATATTTATGATATATTGACAAAAAAAAATAGTAATTCAATGAAAAAATACTCATTTAATTAAATAATTAAAAAGGATGTAAGCATAATTAGTGTATTTTTGTTTGAATTAATAAAATGTTTCATTTATTTACGTTGTACTTTTTTTCTCAAATTTTTTCTTCCTCCTTTTCATTGTAAAAAAAAAAATTGGTCACCTTACTATTGGTCAATATCCGAACAGCAGCTATCTTAACCATAGTCGTGTGATGAGGATGGAAAAGGAAAGAATATCAAAGAGAATGATGGAGATGAAGTATGTAAGAAAGAGATAACAAAAAGTGTGAGTGAGATGAGAAGGATAGAAGGAGATAGAGGTATTTCATTAAATTGAGTTAGGTTAAGTTCCGGACGCCACTGGGATAACCGCCTAGGTTGTCTACTAGCCAGAGGATAATACTGGCGCCACTGTCGGCCCCAGATGGGGAATGGATATATAACCATCCGCGTCAAACCTATTCCCCACAGTCAAGTTAAACCTTTCGATCCTTCCTGGAAATCGACTCACCAAATCACTCACTGCTCAACATCATACCTTAAACACATCTCCCCAAATCCCAAGAAAAGAAAATCCTTCCCAACTCCCACGAACCAACGCAATCACTCACAACTCACCATCATACCTTAAACACACCTCCCCACATCCCAAGAAAAGAAAATCCTCCTCAACTTCCAAGAACCCTCACATTTATTCCACCTCACAGGGACATTTACTAATCACACTTGTAATTCTTTTGCAGCATTAATTTAATAATACTTGTAATTCTCTTACAGCCTCATTTCATCTGTTTCATTTCATAGGTATTAAATTTCATTCACGAGGTTAAGAGTCACGACAGTGACTCGGTACTCAAACAAAAGTCAGCCCTTTCGCAGACACCCTGGCTTGGCGTAACTGTCAAGTCAGAAGTTCTGAGTCGGGCAACAGCCGAACGGCGCAGGTTAAGTTTAATTTCAAACTGTAAACTTACACCCCTCTGAGTTTGACAGGTGGAGATGGTGGCGGTCTCTGCTCGTCCTTGGTGTCCTGGAACAAGGTGGAGCCGGCGTGTTTCTCCTTGAAGTAAGCGACGTTCTCTCTGACCAGAGTCTCGGTCGTTGTGCTGCTAGCCGTGGTCTCCACGGTGGAGCTTTCCGTCGTCGGGTACGTCGCGTTGAGTTCTGGGGTCGTCCCCTCGGTGTCGACCGTGGTGTCGACAGGGAAGGTGGTCAGTGTCGAGATGCTCGTGGTGTAAGTCGTGGGCTCGTCGAGGGTCGGACCCGTGGATACGGTTTGGGTCGTCGTGGTCGGTTCCGTCTGTTTCGTGGTCGTTTGGCTGGTCGATGAAGGCGTCTCTCTGGGGAGTCCTTGTAAAGAAGTCTTATAAAGTGAAGTCACATTGGCATTTAGATTTGTCGGTTTGTCTATAGAGTTGAAGCTCCCTTTCGAAGAGTTCTCTGAGCCCACGTGTGACTTTATCTTCGGGACAAACGTCGGTATTTTCTCCATCGGTGTTTGTGCTGTGAGGTGGGTTGTTGGCGACTGTGTGGTGGTGGTCGTGGTGGTGGGATGGCTGTCGGATGAGAAGTTATTCAAAGCTGTCGGAATGGCAGGCCTGGTGGTGTAACGCTTGCGGGCCTCCTCGTGGAGTTTTGCTTTGCTCTCGCTGACAAACTCGACGTCGTTGGACTCTATCTCGGCCCTTAGGAGCGAGATCTGCCTCTGGTCCCCGTACATGCGCCTCATCAGCCCCTGGTTCTCGTGGACAAATCGACGCACGGCGTGCCTGGAACAGTGTCACGGATAAGTTATTTAAGATTCAGTTATTATTATTATAATTGGCACGGCGTCTTACTACCCGTTAGCGTTATACGCACTTACGCTAATGTGTAATGCTAGGGTGATTGTGAGATGAAATGGAGGACCTACAGTTTAACGTGGGATCCGAACCAACGGTGGAGGCCTGACATTCCCCACATTCACAAGATGGCTTGTCAGAGGTGAAAGAAGGGTTTGGTAATCGGATAAATCTGTGCCGGGATCGGGGATTGAACTCCGGACCCCCAGCAGAGAAGTCTGACACCTTACCCCCTAGACCGCCAGGTCACCCAAGATAATCAGTTAAGAATGAGGAAGGGTCAGATTTAGAGGAAGTGTGCCCGCATTTGTGTGGAAGTAGAGTGTAATATAATTTAGTGAAAACCACCCTCAGTACACCTGACCGGGGTTTGAACCCCGACCAGCCTGTTATCGGCAGTCTGGTCAATTGTGAGAGTGATGCCTGAGACCTTGAGGACACCGAAGCAGGTATCCCGCATTGTTGGTCAAATGGTCTAAGGTGCCACTCTCACAATATACTGGGCTATTGATGATAGGGATGTCGGGGTTTGAGTCTCGGTCAGGCTCACACTTCCTCTAAATTCAACCTTCTTCCCCCCTATCTCATTAGCGTAATTAGCACATATGTGTAAGACATGAATGGGTGGTGGGATGTTATGCTATTAAAAAAAGTTTATTTAGTAATAATATCGCCCTTAAAAACATATATTTATTTAGGTGAAGGTATATCAGGTATCAAAGATAATAATTCTGTATTTATTTAGGGGAAGGTATATCAGGTATCAAAGATAATAATTCTGTATTTAATTTAGGGGAAGGTATATCAAGTATTAAAGATAATATTCATGTATTTAATTTTTTTTTTTCTACTTGCAAGTTTTGAGAACATTTTTATTGCATATAGTGACGCAACTTTTTAATATCAAGTTTAAAGACTACTTTTAAATGTTTTCCCCTATCCATGCAATACAACTTCACTGCTCCAAGTTATAATTAGATGTTTTGTAATCTTAGAGCAGGGCAAATCCCCAATTGATGGATGAAAAAGATGGCTTCCGCGGTGAAAATAGGAACAATTTCTCAAACGTTACACCTCTTAGAATACTCAGCTATCCTGAAGAGTCCAATATAGTATGAATTTCAATTAACTGGCAACTGTAATAAGTGTGGCCTGGATTTTGATGACATGTCATTTTTTTTTAAATTTGTTCACACCAAGCATAAGTACATAAAAACTTTATGATTCCTTGGTTGAAGTAATGTACATTTTTTTATTTTAAAACTAAGGTCAGGAACCCGCCTCGGTGGCGTAGTTGGCTAACGCGCTTGTTTCGTGTTGAGCTCGACTGCTGAGGACGGGGAGATCGAGGTTCGAATCTCGGTCGGGTGAACTGGGGGTGGTTTTTCCTAAATGAGTTTTCCACTCTTCCTCCACGCAAATGCGGGTTCACTTCCTCTAATCCACCCTTCCCAATTCCTAATCCATTAGAGTAATTAGTATTTAAAGCGTATAACCCGAACGGGTAGCAAGACGCGGTGCTAAATATAAAAAAATATTTAATAGAAAATTTTTAAATCAAGGACGACCTTGGTGATCTTGGGATAAAATGCTCGCCTCAAGACTCGATATTTGACGGTTCAAACCCAACCGGGGTCAACAGATTTTTCTCGAACGATCAAAATTCGTAGCACAACTTCCTTTGGAGAGGAAGTAAAGCCGTTGTTCCCCTGTTAATTGTGGCAGGTAAAAGAACCCTTTAAGGTATTTTGAAAATACCTAAAATAATTGTTTAATGTGTTTTGAAAATACCTTTCCCGGAAAAATTGGTGGGCCCTTTCACTCTCACTCGTAGAAAATTCTCGTGTTCTGATAAAATCATCCGGTTGAGTAAGTGCATGTTAAATACCCCCAAATAAATAATAAATACAAAAATTTAAACTACGAGAAAAAGTCTCGTTCAAATTATTCGACGCTCAAGACAAATATTCACTAATAGTTGAGATTGCTTTTATGAAAAAAAAAAATTAAACTTATAAAACAACTACTGATGCAATATTTTATTTATTTTATACAACAACAATTTGTTGTCATAAAAACAAAAGAAATATGGACATCAACAGCGTTCCCTTGCGCCTCCATCTTAGAGTGTATTATTTAAATAATAATAATAGTAATATCATATTCTGAAAATTGAAAAATTGACACCTGGACACGGGAATCGAACCCGTGACCTTTTGGCTTAGTACGCCAACGCTCTTACCACTGAGCTATCCAGGATTCGTCCCGTACCCAGGGTCATTCTTCACTCATATTTTAAGGCAGAGTCTGTGATGGACGTGCGGAAATCGTCGGCTACAAATGTGTGATTTTATTAAGATCCCTACAATAGCCCCATGGCTTCTTTGGTACTGACTGACAGTTTTGAAAAGTTACCAGAACAAATTATGTATTCCTACGCCGAACCATATGATCTGCAAAAACATGTGTTTAGCAGCTGTCACTTCTGACAGTCAAAATTTAGGTATATACCTAAATGTTGACTGTCAGAAGTCAGCTGTGAGCTGTCAGTCAGCACCAAAGAAGCCACGGAGCTACTGTAGTTATCAGATAATAGTATAATAACAAGTACTCCCTAGGTCCAAAAGTGGCCGGTGTATTGAGGGGTGCAGCACTCACCAGGGGTAGGCGCTGCCGGGGATGGTGCACCAGGACTGGAACCTGAAATCACACGGCGGGCTGGCGCGGGACTTGGACGTCCGGAGAGGTCTCGAGCATGACGTGTAGCTGTCGTACCCACTGACCAGCACAGCGGAGCACAGCGTCAGCTGGAACCACATTTCACTGCGCTTAGTAAGGCGCGGAGGAACCGTGTCGACACAGGGAGTTTTGTGTCAAATATTGGTTTTTAATAGTAATACCTGAGGGTATTTTTCACATGAAATGGTTTTCCATCCTCCTTCCACGCAAATATGGGTACACTTCCTCTAAATATATTATTATTACTATTATCACCGTGTCTTACTACCCGTTCGGGTTATACGCACTTACGCTAACGTGTAATGGTAGGGTGATTGTGAGATGAAATGGAGGACCTACAGTTTAACGTGGGATCCGAACCACGGTGGAGGCCTGGCATTCCTCACATTCACAAGATGTCTTGTCAGAGGTGAAGGAAGGGTTTGGTTAAATATAACCTTACTAATCCCTAAAACTATTAGCGTAATTAGGTCATAAGCGTATAACCCAAACAAGTTGCTAGACGCAACGCTAAAAAAAATCTGTATTTAAATGATTACCTCACTAGGGGGATTAAAAAGCCGTAAAACCTATATTTTTTTAGTGGGTGACCTGGCGGTCTAGGGGTAAGGTGTCAGACTTCTGTGCTGGCGGCCGGGGTTCAATCCTCGGTCCCGGCACAGATTTATCTGATTACCAAACCCTTCCTTCACCTCTGACAAGACATCTTGTGAATGTGGGGAATGCCAGGCCTCCACCGTGGTTCGGATCCCACGTTAAACTGTAGGTCCTCCATTTCATCTCACAATCACCCTACCATTACACATTAGCGTAAGTGCGTATAACCCGAACGGGTAGTAAGACGCGGTGCTAATAATAATAATTAACACAAGAGTAAGAGTACAACCTTAGCAGGTAGTTAGACAAGGTTTTAGAAAAAATTATATAAAAGTGCATTTCCTAGTTGACTTGTTTTAGGTCTGTATGTGAGATGAAAAATTAAAGCAACCTTCATGTGTTTTGTTTTGAAGAAGTTTTGTCGTCAAAGAAAATCAGTCACTCTGATCAACCCATTCATTCTCTCACGACGTGCTTGTTTTTTTCTGGCTCAGACCTCCCGGTACAGCTCTCGCCGAAGTAGGACGCCCTCCTGACGACGCTTGCCAAGCTTGTGACAACGACAATAAACAAAACATACAAACACAGAACATGGTCTAAACGCGATTGTCCTCTTGTTTGCCGCTGTAGGATTTACTCGATCGTGACCTTTATCGCCGATGGCACAGAAAATGTGAAAGACCAATCCTTACATTCGCGACAAAACAACTTTAACAACAGTTGTTCTCAACTAAATATATATATATATTTTTTTCAAATTGTACCTCTTGGCCATGACTAGAAATCTAGTGTCCGCCCACGATAATATTTCAAATGTCACTTAGTCAAAAGGAGAAACATCCCCGACATGTTTGGTTCTCTTGTCATTTAGTCCATTTTCCCTTTAGAGCTGCTCGTGTACCCCTTGGGCAAGGCCGTAGCAAGAGGGGGGGGGGG